>VXBR01008235.1:2369676-2391677 GCA_013400215.1 Cisticola juncidis
TTTTTTTTTTTCATGATAGTGTCTCTAGGCTGCAAGTCAGCTCTTTTCCAGCTGGTGAGATCTGGTTCCTCTTTATGTGCCTGTTCTTTCAGTGTAAACAAGCAATGCTTCTCCAACTCCACCGATCACAAGGCTGTAAACAAATTATATCACAAATTTAGCATCATGCAAGTCCTTCTACGTGATACAAAAAGGTATTATTTTATCTAAACACATTCACAGTAGACCCAGTAGACACAGGTCTAGACACAGTAACCCAGGTGATTTTTCATTTGTCTTGCTAAGAAAATGCTGAAACCCAAAATATCTCATTTAAACAATCTCATCAGAAACTACCTTTCCTGTGTTTTAGGGCTGGTGGTATTCAGTGAAAACGCACAGAGAGGAATCTAAATAGAGAAGGCTGCCCCTAGTTACAAGAATAACTGCACACCCCTACACTAGCAAGAACAGGAAAGGAAGGCAAGAGAGTTTGAAACTTATTAGCCTAATGATTCCCTCCTGCAATTTCTGTTTTTGTGTTCTGTCCTGAAAACTTGCCACTTGACAACATCAGGAGGAGGTGTAAAGCCTAGCTTTTGTTGACAAGGTGAAATCTGGGAAAATCTTTTTGCTCTGGGGTGATCCCATTGGCATAGTGAGGCCAGCAGAAATTCCTGTGCTTGTCTCTCTCAGTGAGGTGAAAGGAGCTGCCCCAGCCAAAAAGGCACATGAGCCCAAGCATTTCTTTCCTGTGCTGCTCCCAGTACAGCTGTGGCACTAAGGCTGCTCCCCAAGAGTCAGCCCAGGACCAGGGCTCCGAGTCAGGATGAGTGGCTTTACAGAAACCACCACTGCAACATGCTATCAACCACTCAGTGCATGCAAGAGTTAATAATCCTCAAGGCTCCTCTGTTATCTCTCACAGCTGACAGGAATATGGTGAGATGCCGACTCTTCTCCCCTTTTATAACAGTGCAAAGCTAAGTGTACTGACCTTTCATCTTAGCCCCATGGTTTAATTAGCTTATGAAACAGAAAATCTCCTTACTGAACTTTATAAACAAAACAAACTTCTGTTAAGTTCATGTCTCTGAGTACTCTTTTTTTCCCTTGGGAAAAAAAAAAGTATTTAAAGCTAAAGGCTCTTTAGTCTAATAGCATTACATTCACTTAAATCTTAGCTTTGGTGAGCTGTTTCAAAAGCCACATAATTGCCCTTGTTCCTGAAGGAAAAAATATTGTATAACAACAGCACAACATCTTACAATTCCACAGTAAGCAGCCCTGGAAAGGAGGTGCTGCAGACAGTCTGGACAGTCCACAGAATAGCTTTGGTGTGGGATTACCAACAAGGAGCAAAAGCTGCAAGGGCTGCAAGCTACTCAAAAAGGGTCTAAACCACCAAGTCTTGTCATTTGCAATTGATAACAACTTCTGAGTGCTTTTTTTCTGGAGAGGGTTAACCCCCATGTCTTATTTCAGCACACCCTATGAATTAATTCCTTTGGAAGCTAAAGTTAGATAATATATTCTTTATCCTAAAGGAAAAAAACCCAAAACACTACATATGGAAGACCTAAAATCAACAGAGCCTTAGAAATTATTTTCCCTGTTTCTATAGATGCGTTGTTTTCTAAATTTTTAACAGAGACGTTCAAAAATAAACCTATCTCTGACACACCATTCTAAAAATCAGACTGGCAAATATGTACAAAAGACAGAAAACTGCCCAGCCTGGTTCTGTAAAAAGATGCTTGCACCTGAACAGTTCTTTAATAATATATATCTTACATCAGAGAAAAAGAATCCCTTTCTGAAGGATTTGAAATCTTGGGCATCCACATGCCCATGCAGTCCAAATTATAAGGCAAAGGGACACCATTGTTATATCTTCCAGATGAAGCAGAGCAAAAAACCATGGCTAAATGCCAAGCCTTGATTTTACCTTCAAGTTACCATCTGGCAAATCCTCCAGCTTCTGTTTATAATGGGGTGACAGCTAACTGCATTTACCCACCATTCAAAAATTAACATATGATATTGTCCATGACTACACTGGAGCAACACTAAAATCCTCAGTGATTAATGTTCTCATGAGTGCTTTGCAGTTGCTATCATCCAAGAAACATCAATTTCCAGAGCTTTGCTGATAAGCCAAGGCACTGCCAATGCACAAGCACTAACAGAATTAAAATTAAAAAAATACATAAAAGAAATTATTTTTGTTTTGAATTATTACATTCAAAGTGCAACAGTGGCCCAAGGAGTAAGCAATTTTTCTTTTAAACATACATGAATAGAAGTTTCAGTCCATGTAGGGCAGATGGCATATGCATGTGTGTGCTCACATTAAGAATGGTACACATTAATAATGGTACATATTAATTTTTAGTGCACATGTCAGTGAATACAGATGTATAATGAAAGCCTGCCTCTAGCACACACATGACAGACCTGCACAAACACATGTAAAATATGGTAAAGAGCAGCAAGTTAACGGCCTAGACTAGGAGTGTTGTCAGTGCATCGATACCAGTTAAGCCTCTGACTGCACAGGCTGCATGTATTTCCTAGAGCTAAAAAAAAATGCACAACTTGCTTCAGCATTTGAGATTACATGTGCCTAAAATACAGATAGGAATGCACATTCACACATAAGTAAATGGGGCCAGTCTAAACTGGAGATTCTCCTTTCTATAAGGTTCTTATCACACCTGAAGAAAGGATATGTTAATTCCCTTCAGTGCAGGGCTGAATCTTTAGGATGGCAATCAAATTGAATGAATCATGAATCAAGTGGAAGAAAGGAAGCTCAAAGCTTTTCAAAATAAGTAGATTTTTATTTCCATTAACAAGTCTGTCCTCAGAGACACGTCTAACCCCACATTTAGATGTTATTTGCATGGCAGAAGCACTTAGGAGCATCAGCCATGCTCTGTGATTCCCTTCCACTGTGTGCATACATAGACCAGAACCACTGCCTTTGAGCAAAGGAGTTGGCACTCCAATCCTTTATATTACTACCTAAAAAATTCAGGTCAGGTGATTTGTACTCTGTGGCCACACTTTATAAAATCCAGATACAGCTTTGAAAAAAGTTATTACCATTATTTTTCTCTAGTTTAATTTTATGCATTCACAGTGCACAGTGGGTTAGGGAAACTTGAATGCACCCTCTTGGTTAAAAAGATGCTGTCAGCAAACCTTGACTCCTGTGTTTTACTTCCAGTTCTACCACTAAATTGCAGCATGACTTTGAATGGGTCATTATTTGCCTGTTGGATCTATTTGCCTCACTGGAAAATGTGCTGAGTGAATTGTGGTAAGGCTTAATGTCCAAAATGTCCATGTTCTCCCACAGAGGCAGAAGAAACACTCCTCTATTACTGTACTGCATCCATCACTGCACACCTGGTTCTCCTTACATGCAAAATAATACTGACAGCAACAGAACCTGACATTTAAAAATATTTCCACATGAAGCACTGTGTGAAACTTCATCTTTACTGTTAAGCAAAAAGCTCATGTAGGTACTTACCAAGAAATTGTTAGTACATTGGCAGACATAACAAAGAAGAATGGTGATAAGCTAGCAGTGATAACCTGTTAAATTGAAAAGAAGGAAAATCACTTTGTGAACTTGTGATATCACAAATGAAAACTAAAATACTTTTGCTGAAATTTAATTTCCATGTGTGCAGTCATATCTTCTTCTTTTAGCTGGAGAAGATGGTATGATAGTCACGCATCCCAACTCGATTTTGACAACGACAGAACCCAGGACAGAGCAGAAACAGGGCAGGAACCAGAGCAGGGGATCCCTTGTCACATATCCCAGCTGGCCTGGCCTAGAAGCCTGCTGGCTTTTACTTGTCGACAGCAGACTGGAGAAAGCAGTCAGATCCCAGGTTTGGAAAGTCTTTTATTTCTGAGGAGGGCGAAAGTTGGAAATGTGTTCATAGGTGTATAAAAACCAAACAAAAATTAACAGGGTATAGGGTTAAAAAAAACCAACACAACTTCAGTAAGTTTATGTTACTAATCTCTCGTTACCCCCAGGTGTTCTGGGAGCAACTAGAGACAAATGACTTTATATTTTCCGAGTGCTGATCCCAGAAACAGCTAAATCCTGACATACAATGGTCTGTAACAGATCCCTGCCTCAGCAGCTACGGAGCTACCACATCTGCAGCCCGCATGCAGTTTTGGATGTTCTGTGGCCAGATGGATAATGTAAAATGGAAAGAGTTCAAAGAACAGTGACAGAGTCATTAGATGGGGGGATTGATTTTCAGTCAACAATTAGGATAAGCAATGCCTGTGGGAAAGGAAGACTTGGTAGTGGTTTACAAATACTCGGGAAACACAAGCACTGAGGAATGAAAGGAACTATTTAGGTTAATACAAAATTGCCCACGGAAAAAGATGAAATTAAGAAACAAAACATTTAAACAATTATCAGCTAAGATTTCCTAATCATTGTTTGCCTAGATGACTCCCAGGGGAGACAGCAGAAACTTCATTATGTAATCTATTACTTGTTAAAGCATTTCTACATGTGCAGTAGGGAAGCAAATGCCATTTCAGAGTAGATTCTGTGCACCAGATCTTGGACTAAGAGTGTGTTAGTCAATACCTGCTATATTTGTTACAACATTTTAAAAGGCAGGCTCTGAATCTGCCTGAAGTGTAATGAGTCTAGGATCACGTGCAGGAGTAGCAGGTGAAGAAAAGAATGTTGTGTGTCCTCTCTCCAGCCCCACTCTATGAGTTAGGTGAAGAGGGGACAGCAACCTAAAGGCAGCAGTGAGAACATGCAGCAATGGCACAGGGGCAGAGGTGTTCAGTGGGGACCACACTAGGAGTACCTCCTCTGGCCTCTTTGGAGGTGTTTCCTACTTTAGGGAGGTTCAGGTGTGCAAGTGGCTTTTTTCTTCCTGGACATTACCATGACTCACACCATGACTGCTCTCCATGCGCCTATAAACCCAGGCCCCTGTCAGAGGAATTGAGGCAGGAGACAGACTGAATCCAGGCAGGATAACACATGTCTGCAGACCCATTTCACCCTGCTCAGCAACCAAATTGCTGGTACCAATACAACCACAGACACACCTCCTGACACAGACTTCATCTGACTTCAGTGTTTTCACACTGCCAGCCACTGCAGTGTACAATGCAGGCAATGCTGTGTAACTCTAAGCCAACAGAAAAAGTGAGCTCCTACACCTAGGGAAAGCCAAAGATATGTATCTACTCCTATAGCCTTGTATCTACACATGCAGGCAAGCATACAACTTAACATACGGACCCAAAAGAGACTGACAGAGGACAAGGACAAGTCACACAGAGTTATGCTTTGAAACTCAGGATCATATTGCAACTGTGCACGTTCAGTGGCCCATCTCATAGTTATTTGCAGCCAGACAGAGCTGACACCTACTCCAGACAGTGGAAGTTAACTATTCAGGAGCTGAATCTTTCATGGACTTTACCTAAAACAGCTGCAAGGCTGAATATCCATTAGTTCAAAAACAGTGCTCAAAAATACATCTGCATCTTGTCCTAGTGGGCTGGGTTCTCCCCTTACAAACAGTGTAGCAGATGCACTGACCTACAAGGAACCATTTCTCATTTACTTTGGTGTGAATACTTGTGGAATTAACTGTACTGAGCTTATTTTTGGTTAATGCTAACTTATTATATAAAAATATACAATACTAATTACTGACCATGTAAACAGAAACTAACGAAGGGTGGCAGTTGTGGTATGTACAGAGCACTCTTTTCTTTAAGCTCATCTCCTCAAAGAAACTGAAGTGCTGTATTTGAGAAGTGGCACAAGTTAAAGTTGTGTCACCCACGCCCTTGTTGAGTCCTATTTATTAGAAACTTGAGAAGAGGCCAAGAGCAGAGAAACAGGCATTCAAGAAACCTCCAAAAAAGGCCCTATCAGAAACAATACACCATTCTACTGTGATCATCCCAAACCTCTGCAAAAATGCAGGCTGTAGCCTTTTGGACTATTATAGCTGAACACTGTTGTATTTTTGAGAAATTATGTAAGAGTCTGTCAGTGCCAAAGACAAACAAAATGTGGGTTGGAAGAGCGCATGAAGTAAGTGTGTGTAAGGAAAGAAAAAACAAATCACAAACAAACCAAAAAGAAAACATGTTGCTAAAATGTCTCCCTTTGATGGTTTATCTAAAAGAAGAATATATTTAAAAATGAAAAACAAGTTTTCAGAGAAGCTAATGGTGTAATTTGTTCCAGGGGAAAAATCTAAATCCTAGGGACACAGTAGAGAAGGTAATTTTCCTTTAAGTACATTTCAGTATCATCTGAAGTGTTTTAAGTGCACATTTAGTTTGAAAAAAAAAAACCCACCTACACTGATGTTCTGAACGGCCTTTAAAAAAAAACCAAAACCAAAAAATAAAATACATTCACAACAAGCTAAGTGCAGTAATCTCTCTTTCTTCACTTTAAAGGTCACACTTGTCCTCCTAGGCATTCAGATGCTTTGGTAAAAGGAATGATCTTTCAAGACAAAAGAAAGCAACTTAAAGAGCAAACTAAAGTTAAGGATTTCCAAGTAAATTTTGATGCTGAATCTTTAATAGGTGGAAAGGAAAATTTTAATTAGCTATAATACACCTATTTCGAACAAAACTCCCCAAGATTTTGACATACAGTCACTAATTCTATCAAATGATACAAGCTGGATGGTTGAGCACCAACTATTTTGGAAACAGGAATAGCTCTATGGACTCTGCCTACTTTTAAAGGAACTGTGACCAGTCAGTATTACAAAAGCTACTTTAAAAACATTAATACCCTGAATTTTTCTTATGAAATTCTGACACAGATTTCCATGATTAGGAAAAAAATTCAAGTGTAGCATAACTTAACAAAACATTTCCATGTGAGCTGAAATTTTTCCTGAGAAATCATTTCAAACTCTTCCATGCATGAAAAATCAAATCAAAACAAAACCAAACCAAAACAACCTCCCCTCAGGATTTTTACTTAAAATAAATCAGTCAAAGTTTATTGTGTCATTCCATTGTACTGTGAAAACGAGATCCATTTTACAGGAACAATTTATTAACATGTATTTGCCTTGATTCCAGCTATTTCTGTAGTTCAAATCACTGAGTTATTCACAAGTAATTTTTAAAATTATCAAAAACCTTGGCATTTAAAATTGTGCTTCCTACTTCAACCAAAACCAGTTCTAGTTCTTTACGATGTGTATCGGCATTGCAGGAAGTGTATCCTTGTAATGGATACTTATGTGGGATCAGCTCTGAGGAGGGTGGGCTGATCTCCTCCACACAAGACATTGGGCCTGAACAGTCAGGTAACAAAACACATAAACATAAATACTCTAGTACAAGGGCTGAACAGGGACCAGGAGAAGAAACAGAGATCCACTCAGCCAGTTAGAGGTTTCAAACTTATTGGTTACAGGAGATTCCCAAATTCAGGCCGCACATAAAAGGTGAAAACTTCAGGTGTCCCCATTATTCTGGGAATCAGAGACAGGCCTAAGGTGCTATAAAACATTCCACACACTGTTTTCATTGCCTTTTACATTTAACATGCTCCTATCAAGGACAACACAGCACTCAGCTTCAGGATCCAAAGAGATTCATCCAATTCCAGAGCTCCAGAGTTTGCCCCTTACCAGGCTGAATTACTGGCAGCTAGAAAAACAATGGCATCATTGAAATGCTGGGTAACAGACTAAGATCTGTGAAGCAGAGATATCCCAGTGTGTGGAAGAACTTATGCAGCAGAGATAAATTCAGCACATAAATTCACCTTTGCACAGGAAAAAAAAAAGTAGGCATAGGAAAAGCTGTGCTCTGATACGTTTGCCTTTTCCAAATCTGCTTTAGTGACTCCCAAGCAGCGGGGGACACAATTATCACCAGCTTTAAAGAGTTCTCAAGGAACTTTGATAGACAGACCACTGCACAACTCATGACATGAACACTTTCCTCCTTTCTGCCTATCACTTTATGGTCGGGTAAGAAAAAAATTTCCAAAGAGAGAGTAAACTTTGTCTCATAAATGTTGTTTTAAGAAAATCTGGGGGCAAATGGAATTTATTTTAGAATAAGAGATTAATTTAGTTTACAGATAACAAAATAAAAAATAAAGACCAGAGAATTTCTTGCTGTAGACCTTAAGATCAGGCAAGATAACTATTGAGCCAGCTTCCCTGTTAGGGGTTTTTCTTGAATATGTAAAATCAGAAAACTCTGATAAGTCTGACATATGGCTTGAAAACAGGAGATGGCATCCTAAGGGTTCTTGGTCCTTGGCAATGCACAAATTTGGGTCCTGGGAGATAGAGGAATGTGGAACTCTGTATTCTTTGCTGCCTTGCCTTCTCCACTAATCAGCTGTGGTTATACCACAGCCTCTGGAGTGTCCAATCTCGATCAGCTCAAACCAGACATCACTGCCCAGATAAAAGTGTCATTCTTGACCAAGCTCTCATGGATCTCTTTCATCCCTGACTTCACAGTCACTTCAGAGGAAGATTTTCAGGCTGCAGAAGCTGGCTGTTCTGTAGATTTTGAATAACTCGCATTTCTGAGTTGTTCAGGGACATGTTGTTTATATAGCCAAGAACACAGATGAGGACATTTTCAAAATTTAGATTCTGATTTAATCTTTGTATCTGGAATGGAAAGATATGGTGGGGATTTAGTTCTGACATGGCCACGATTTGTTAATATTACAACTCTACTTGTACATTCCATATAAAACTATGTTTTCTCTGAAACTTTTAACTGCTAAGAAGTTAAATGTCATAGTCCTCACTGTGAAGTGAACACAGAATACTTTACAGAAGTTTTCTTTAGTTTGTGTACACAGAGCCAATCCTTGTAACTTCATTTCCCCAAATTGCCAAAACCTCTGTCCTTACAAAAATGCGTATTTTTTCCAAATAGAGTGTTTTGAAACAGCTCATCAAGTTCACTCACTGTTCAAAATAAATAATTCTATTTACCATCGAGTCATCTTCTCAAAACATCAGGAAAAAGATTCTGATGTACGTAACCTTTGTTTTCATTCTACTGTTGAAATTAAAGTAATATCAAGATTTTATAGACATAATATTTGTTTTGTCTCTCTTCTGCATGTTTTAACCAGCTGCTAAGATAATCATCAAAAATCACCAGGGAAATGGATCGTTGTTAGTGCCACTGAAAACAGCTACATCAATATAATCCAGTACTACCAAAAAGATAAAAATTACAGTAGGCAAACATCAATAACAACTTTTTTTTTCTTGAGGGAGAGTCACTGAAATAATTTCCCAGATTTCAGAGCTACATCTCTTTTGTACATATGTTTACTTCAGAGTAAGCATATGTAACAAGTGCACACAAAATGTTATGCCAGGAATGGAAATATGTCAAAAATCCCTTGAAGTTTTCAGAATAGAAAAAAGAAAAGAGCAACTAATATTTTAATGCCATCTTCTGTATTCATTAATTCACATTAATTTTCTAAGCTTCCATCTCAGGTGGTCTACAAACCATTTCCATCTAGATATTCCCTGCTTCACTTCATCCAAATTTAAGACAGCATGGCCAGATAGGTAAATTCTCTGCACCTTAGCAAGAACACTTTCATTCACAGACATTCAGCAGCTACAGAACCAGATGAACAGTTGAAGGCATTAAATGAGACAGCCAAACACATGGAAGAACACTGAGGGACTGGAATCTCCACTGTCCAAACCCTGACTGAAGTGGTCCAGCATGTACTGACAAGTCTTTTTTGAAATACCTCAAACTTGAGAGATATTTATAGAGCAGGTGCTGACTGTGAGATTTCAAACTGCAGAAAATCAGCAGTGATCAAGGAGAGGCACCAATGACCACCTGTAAGCTCACTGATTGTGCAAGGCTGGTACTGTTACTGGAAATCTGCCATCAGTTGGCAGCAAAAATCCCTGCTGAAGATGACAAACATGGTACATATCCTCCCTCACAAGAAAGACAGGATGGGACTAGAACAAATGTCAAGTCTTGTTGGATTGCTGGCAATTAGGGCAGGGAAAAAACAAATACAAACAAAGTGTGTAGAAAAGGTCCTTATTTTTTCCTATGGTCATCAAACAAAATAAAGCACATTTAACAGCTGCAGATATTGTGCACAGGAAATATTCTCCATTGTGAGCAGAATTAAGCATCTGAAAGAATCCTGCATGCAGAAAGACCAAAATCCAAGTAATATTTGCTATTTAATTTTATGTCAGCTTTGAGCATGATCTACCACAGAAATAAAAACTTCCCTGGAAGCTTTCAATTATATTGCCTATTTCAATGACAAAACTTTTAGTGAAAGTCAAGCTTAGAAGCTCAAAGGCTTTTTACAATACCAAGGTCAATCTCTGGCTAAAAAAGACAGAGAAAATTCAGGCAAAATTCCTCTGACCAACTCTCTTTTAAAGTCTTCTCTCTCTAGATATTCATTTAGTTATATTAATCAATACAATGAAACAAAGTCTGAGACTCTTCGACTTCTGAGGGTCTGTTGTCACCAATTAAAAAGCAAGACAAAATTTGCTGCTTAATGTAAGGGCTTCAGGTGATAATGCAGCCCCTTAAGGAGCACCACTAATAAATCCACTGACAAGGAAGAGTTTCAATCAGCCACACAACTTTTTCCAAGGAAAGATAATGAAGCTTTAACCTTGAACCTTTAAAATAATGGCTCTTCCCAAAAGAAACAGCAATGCCATCATCCTGCCTGAAGAGCTGAGGAGCCCAAACAAGGGAAAGAACCAATTCAAAGTGAAATAGATTGGAGGAAAGGGGAAAGCAAAACAGGCTTCACTCTCAATTCTGCCCATTAGTTTAGCACTAACTTGAGCACATCTGCAGTGCTGCCCTCAGCCTGACCGAAGTGCAGACATGCCCTGAGGGACTTCATCTCCTGACAGACTTAACTGGAGTCTATGAAATCAGCAGACAACTCAAGGAGTTTGTGCATTACAGCATACCTAGGTGCACATCACTCATAGGAAGACTCTGCTCTGCTCTTCTGAAGGAAGAAAACCCTTTAGAACCCTTCTGAAATACAAGCTGTTCCTTAGAGGACAACCCGGTGATGCTGGCACCATGGCAACAATGGCACCATGGCAACAGTGACAATCAGTGACTTCACTATCCACACAGCTTTGATCCAGCCACACAGAAGTTTCTTCAGCTGCTGTAAATTTCTTTGAGAATGTCCATTTCATATTTGCCTAAATGCTTGCACTCTTCTCTATGATCTCTAAAACATTTTTTTTTTGTCAAAGGAGGCTTTTGGTCACTCTCTTCTGCCCTTCCTTTATATTTTATCTTTCCTCTTTTTATGTAGTTTTTAGCATTATAAACACAATGATGGTAAATTCCAGGGGTTAAGAGCAGAACTAATTCCATGTATTGTGATCCAAAAGCCAGAATTTCAGCACACCTTAGCCGTCAAATGCCTAATGATGATAAAACTTAGTTCTAGTGTAAAGGAGTCTACCTGTTTTTCATAGCAATAGATTCTTACAAAGCTTAAAATCACCTACATGTTATCTTTAAAATATAGAACATACTAAAAACTAAGGGAGAGGATAGATCAAATGACACACCATCAGCAACTTGCCCTCGAAAATATTTACACAACAAAAGCAGGACAAATGCTTGCCTCTAGAAAAATCACCAGCTATTTTAGGGTGGTTTTTTTCTTTTTTGCATTACAAATACCTAAACCAATAATCTCTGTACTGCAGATGACTATTTCTATATATTAGCTTTTTGACTGCTGTGGGAAAGTAGATTTGTTAATTAGCCCTAGTATTCGTTTAGGAGGAAGATAATCCTCTGCATTTCTGCGCCTAGGTACCCACATACAGTTCCAGTATTTAAAGAATTAGGTATGCACCCTCTACTTTCTATCACATTTATGAAGATTTCTTTCCAGTGCTGTTTTCTGTAAGTTCCTTTTGTTTCCAGGATTTGATGACCAATACAACCATGATGCTGATCCTGCAAATGCAAGGTGGGACCAACAGATGGTTGCATCCTTAAAGCTTCCTCAAAGTCACTGAGCATCCTGTCTTACCAGATTAACACATGATCAATGTACAGTCCTTTCAGATTAATAGGCTACAGTAGCTAGTTTTCCACCCTGAGCATCATGTGAATATCAAAAGAGCTGCTGAACTGCTGTCTAACCATCATTTTTTAATTCCATGTAAGGCAGAGGTGGCCACGCTATTGTGCTTGCACCTTATGCATCTCATCAGCAGTTTGGCTGCAGGAGAAAATGAACCATTAATGTTTAATTTCCTGCCTTTGAATCACTTCTAGAGGATCCTCTACCTTCACCTCTTTGAGGTATGTGGCACCTGTCTTACAGCTCTCAGCCATACCAAGACCTTGAGTATAGCTCATAGTGACTTTTGGCCATAATTTTCTTGTCTCTCCACTGTTGTTCTCTTTTTTAAACTTTACAACAGCCACCACAAAGACATGATGATTATTTTATGTTGCAGAAACGTCTTACAATGTTAAAATACAGTAAGGAAAGAAGGATATGTGGATTAAAGAGTTTAAGCAATAGAATCTATGTAAAAAATTCTCCTCTTATGAGAAACAAGATATCATGGTTATATTTACAATGATCAAAGAGGAACAAGGCAAGACAAGACTTTTCCTTTCCAACAAGACCTACATCTATCACTGTATAAATGTATCTATATATGCATTTATATATAAATCTGTACTATATATATACACATACCACAGAAATACATAAACATACATAACTGATGAGATAGGACTGAACTATTACAAGCACATTATAATTTATTCTGCTTTCCTCAAAAAAAAGTGAGACATTTAAAGAAAATCAAATCCCCGTTCCTTGGAAAATACCACATTGGGTTGAAAATTATGGTAGGGATTTCTTTCTGAACATCAAGTAGCCACTTCACACTACCTTCACTCAGACATAAAGATCAGACTTTCTGATCCAAGAAAAAGCAAAAAGAAGAATAATTTGCCCTCTACTATTGGAGATAATGGCCATAACATCCATTTCCCTTTCTAAGACTAAGAACTCGAGCAGTGACACCAATCTTCAGCCTATAAAGCAGCTGTGGTACGAAACCCAACTTTAACAGTACCTCTGCTCATATTTTCAATATTTCTCTTAAATGTGCCCATCTGCAATCCAGACACTGTTATTACTTTCAGAGTTCCTATTCAAAGGACACAAAGGGAGCAGCCTGCACAATCCTTGTAATGGCTGCTGATATGGAAACACGATCAACCACGATTCCAACAGGTGTGTGCACATGCACCAGCCTAACAGCACCTGCTCAGGTCACTTCTGCAAACAAAAGGCACAACCCATGCAGCTGAAGCTCAGTCAAGTGAGGACAACAAAAGTCATTTAATGGGGGACACAAGAAGGCCTTTTTATACCAAATAAATCTGATTTTCTTTGAAATTTTTTTTGCCCATTCTTGCTTTTTCACTAAACTTAAGACCCAACACCCCGTTTCTTGTAGATGTTTCATGCATTATAATGTTAAACTGGACTTTTCCTGTATCTTTTCAGCCTGTCAAGGATTCTCTTTTGCTTGTATGCAGCCTAATTACTGCAAAGGCCTTAAATGGCTTCTGGCATTTAGCCTCTCCTCTGGAAACTCTAAGTTCAGAAGCTGACAGGGCAATGTGATTCATCATCTTGTTCATATTTTATGAATTATTTAATATTTGTGCAATGGAATAAGCATTTCAACAGCAACAACAACAACTGTAAAATGTTCTACCTACTAGAAAACAGGCAAAAACTGGATTGGACTAAGATAAGGTTTAATCAAGTATTGGATTATGGCAGAGGATTTGGGAGAATTCATGATTCTCCCCTAATGCAGCAAGTCTGACATCAACGTGCACATCAGAGAAAAGGAGGTATTTGTATCTTGACCTTAGTTGATACAAAACTTTCATCTCATGGCATGCAGGTTATCAATCGTTCCCTTTTTGTCCTAGAAAAAAATTCCATATAATGTTTACTATGGCTGAAATTGTTCAGTCCCTGGAATCTTTTAAGCAGATCCAAACTTGTAAAAAATATACACCTCTCTTTACTTTTACTCAGTCTCAGTATTATCTTCTCTTTGAGACTGAATTTTACTGATCATTAATATGGTACACTGTGTAAAACAATTACTTTTTCTATCTGTTTTGAGAAATATTGATTTTCAGTTGTGGGCAGCAGTTAGCTGTACTAACCCTCTGTGCCACAAAATCATAATAAAATACATTTCATTTTATGTTAAGCTCAGCAAGAGCTAGCCTTCTGTTATTCCAAGTTATTCTCATCTTATGAGATCATGAAGACAACTCAGATAAAACAATCATGATTTTTGTTGTCACATTTAAGTGGTGAATTTAACAGCCAAACTGACAGCTTCCTATGTATATCTGGTGAAAAAGGAACTGTCTCCTTGGGAAGGAATGAGCTCAGCATCTTCCTATGCCTGTCTTTTTCCCAAGTGCTGGATGCCCATGAGTGGGCATCAATCAGGAATGGTTACTATAACTGCCTTGCAGGAGAGGATGCATTTCCAAACTCCTCACAGGTGAACCACGACCTCCACAGCAGCAGCTCAGTGGTGGCTCAGCTGGCATGCAGGAGAAAAGATAAAGCTGCTTCCAGCAGACAGCATGTACACTAGATAATACCTTCACAAAACAGACAGAAGCCTGAGAGCAGTAAATGCCCTCTGAGCAACCTGGGAATCCAACAGCAAACTTCTCCACACAGGCTCAGGCAGGTGAACAACTGTGTACTCTGAAGTCACTGCCAAAACTGGCCCAAAGACCCAGATGTGGCCAAGCCCGAGACTGATGACATCTGGAGCCCTTTGCTGTCGAGGGGGTGTTGAGTGGGATGCTGCACACATTCTCAGAGATTGCTCTTTCCATGCCAGATTGCCCAAAGGTCTCATGCTGAGCACTGTAGACTGAGGCTGCTGTCAGCTCAAGATCTGTGCGTTTCTTGAGTGCATCTTCAAATCCCTCCTTGCCCCCAGTGTCACAGCTGTAAGAGAACAGAACTTGTGCACGCTGCTTTTCTTATGTATGGAAAGCCCAAATGCTGCTGAAAGGGTTCAAGTGGACTGTGAAAACCAACAAAGATGCCCAGCTGAAGGGGAATATTTTAGTGAAAAGAAATGCAATGCAATTTTCCATTGTTAAAATCTATAGACACACCTGAAGTGCCTATGTTCCCTTGTCAGCATTATCAGATGTAAAACATTTTTCTGTCATGACTAATTCAGAACTCTGTGGAGGATATCAGCAGTATCAAAATAACATAGGAAACTTTGGAATGCATAATCAAGGTTATTTTTAAAAAATCTAAATAGCAAAAATAGCAAGTTTCCATCAACCTCTCTCCCAGATGACATTTACAGTTATGGTATTTCTATGCATGTATAAAGTCCATTTCCTATTGTATTTCCCATCTCACAGATCCTTTGGGAAAACCTAATTCATAAACAAACAATTCCCAGAGAAGATAACTAAATCTCCCTACTGACCCCTCACCATACTACCCAACAATAATAACAGAGGCACAGTCTCTGTGTTGCCATTCTTTGGTGTGTTTATGCTGTTTTAGTAATGATGTAATGGAAAGAAAGTGACATGCTATTATTACTATTATTATGCTGAGGACTGCAAGGAAGAATTGGTTTTCTTCAAGGTTCTATTTTTCCATTTAAAAATGACAGCCTTTCCAGGGATTTCTAACCATTAATTGTTACAAAAGGTCAAAATACTCCATCAGAAACTTTACAAAATGTGATACTTGAAAAATGTTTTTTTAATAAACATTTATACAGCTGATCAATTTTGAGCAATGCCTTTTATGAGCAATGTCACAAGATTATGCACTGTGGGCCTCAGCAGTCTGTGTGTGTCCCATGCATGGGAAGACAGTGACAGAAGTGACTATAGTTCCTTTGGAAAAGAGTTGGGGAAGCCTCTGCAAAGCAGACCCATTCCCTTCTGGCCCCTTAGAACAACCATCCACAGCAACATGCATGGAAAGAAAGCTGGACTCTGCCTTCTTCCTCTCCATGCTGGCTGTGTCTAGGTCAGGAACGGCCCAGAGTCATCTCCTGAGATGGTCTGAAGCCTATGTGACTTTCTTGAGTGCCACATATTTCAAGAACAGCACATAGCCCATTTAGTCAGCCTTCCCTAGAGCTCTATGGCTGTTTGCTGGCTTTTGTTGAAAGTCAAAATCTAATCCTTAAACAGTGTACAGAATTGGACTGAGAAATGAATGCACTTGAGGTTTGGCAAAGAGTTAGTATGACTTGGGGAGCAAGAGAAAGACACAGAGACCTGCTTTGGAGAGCAGCAGCTGAAGTTTCTGAAGAAAGCCACCTGAAGTGGACACCCAATGCTATCATAGAGGTCAAGGTTCAAGATCTGTGAGACAGCCTGGAGACATTTCACCCATGATGATATTTAAAAATCAACAGGGAACATTCTGAAAAGAACAGAGAACTAGTAAAGCAGAAGAGTGTGGCTATATCTTTTTTGTTTCTGGAAACCCAGCCTTTGCTAGCTTTGGAGCCTTCTACATTAGTATGTTACAGAGTGCACAGCTCTCCCATGTAATTTTGGCATTTACATCAGTTCATTAGCAACGGAAATTACTTCCAAAACAGTTCTCATTCTTTTGACTTCTCTTTGTCACAATGATTCATCTCCCAGCCTTAGCTCTCCATATGCTAGTAACTCCAGGAGACTAAATAAAAAAACATGGGAGACTAGGAATCTATTATGCAAAGGAACAAATAAATCTGCATTTTCTGCAATTTAAAATTCTGCTAGATCCGAAAAAATTTACTTTTGAACTGTTGTTTTGTACTGTCAAGCATATAGAGATGGTTTGTCAAGGCTAGGAATGAAAAAGTATCTTCTAAAGACATACTCCAAGCTCACGGTTCTGCCTTTAGCTTTACATTAAAAAATATGCCAGTACCAAACATAGGCTTCAAATGGATATACTAATAGATAAAAGGAAACAATCCATTCCAGAGCATCTCTTAGGGCTCAAAGTTAATGTCTGCTGAGACTGGATTTATAATATTAAGCATAGCTGAAAACTGTGCTGCGATACCACCCCCAAGTCACAACACATAACTTTATTGACCATGTCATGCCCCAAAGCTATGTAGCTGGCTTTTTCAGTGTATACACAATTGCAGACATCCTCACAGTATTAAAATTTTCCATTACCTGGCAATTCAAAATCTCCAAGAAGTTCTATCTGTTCTTACAAGACAGTTTCCTTAAATGGCAACAGTGCCCCAGGGAGCCTGTGTCACTTAGCTTAGTGGTCATGTAGCACACAATGAAGTGGTTATGGAGACTGATGTCTCCCCAGCAATTATATGGTGTAATTAGTGTTGGCTGCTACAACATAACTATGATGCTGTCTCCATGGAAACTACCCAAAAACTGGTATTTTTAAGGTTTCAGCAACTAGTCTCTTTTTTACAGACCCTTACAATGCAGTGAAGTTCACACTGATTGCCTTCTCTGCTTGAAGCTCAGCTGAGAAACACATTTTCTTTTCCAAGGTATTTGCATAGTCCCCATGGTGACTCACAGGAATCAACTATGTGTAGCAAGAATAAATGTACATATTTCATACAGTGAGGACCAATCACAAAGCAATAAGGATTTTTACAATTTTTAATTGTCTTTATCCATACATGTGGTCACATTCACATTCATGACAGTGCACAAGAGGTGTAGGTGGAACAAGTTCAGTTCTACTTTTATGAGCCCCTTCTTGGAATCCTTGAAAACTTCAGGGTCACAAAACCTCCCTCTCTCATATTAGATGCACTTCTAACCACACTGGTGCTACAAAGAGCTCCTACCAGCAGAGTCCAGATGGGTCTAGGACACAATTCTCCCTCTCTCCCAGGGTTTTGGCTTGCAGCTGCACAGTTTTTCCAGGCTAGGTGAGCAGAGATCTTGAGACAGTCTTGCACAAAGTGCAGGATCTTTGCTGCATGAAAATGCACTGTGTTTATGGAATTTCAATAGGAGTTTATGACACTTTTGCCTAAAGCTTTATGAGGTCTAAGCCAAGAAAGCAATGGAATTTTCAGCCAAGAATCTCATTGCCACTTTTGCCTGAGCCAGCAGCATGCAAAGAAGACACTGCTTCAGTCTACAATATAGCCAAGTGGACAAGTGCCAGAAAACAAAAACATTCTTGTTCTGGTTATGATATACATACAAAATTTTTAAACAGACTTTTTTATTCCAGAATCCTGTTCCATTAAGGCAGAGAAGAACAAGAGAGAGACATTTACTTCAGAACGTACCCATGGCAGGACTTTTTTATAAATTTCCTGCAAGTAAACAGCCCCTAGCAGAATATTTTCTAGCACTTGTATGCTAAGCAGAAGTGAGAGAGGAATTAAGAGGTATACAAATTGAAGCACATGTTTTGGCAGAGGCTTTAAGTTTGCAACAAGGTGGAAAAGCATGAATTCTTTTTTATTTCTCTTGGTCAGCTTGCCCCTGGAATTAAAGATAAAATTCTCATGTGAAATGCTGTATGTGAAGAGAGGTACAGTGAGCATAACAAGGCTAGGAGCCCCAGAAGACCTGCAGTTGTGGCCTCTCCACTTTATGAGAAGCAGAAAAAAGAGCATTTCTGCTTTAATAAAAACATCAGTACTTTTCCAAACATTAAGATGGATTTCATCAATTATTTTTGCACTGACATGAAGAGGGATCTAGTCTATCCATTCTCTTCAAGACACCATGGGGAACAAAGAAGCAAAACCACAGACATAAAATATAAAGTCCAAGAGTACAGGAGTCATTCTGAATAGCAGTAGGGATTCTGAACAGCCACTATATATTGAGGGGGAAGACTAAACCTGCTGGGGTATAGGTACAGTTGGTATACAGAACCCACAGATAAGAGATGCTTTCAGACACTCCTGCAAAGCTGCTTTCACAATGTCTGGCAGCCAGCATTAAACACAGGATGACCTGGGGCATACACATCTAAAGTTAACAAACAAGGAACCAAAGCAGCTGTCAGAGGATGCTTTTATGTACTAGGGAGCCTCCAACGCTGTTCAGATAAATTATAGGTTACATAATAGCGCCTGGGATGTTTATATAGAAAATAGTTGCACAGTCCTGATCCAATTATTCTATATTTCCTTACAACCCATGCATAGGAAAATCAGTAAACTTCAATGCAACTTAATATCAGTTCTTCAACTTCCTTTCTTCAGGTGAGGGAGGAAGAAAAAGAGAATTCAAAATCCACTGACCTTCCCATTTGTTCTTCCTGTTTACAACAACATGCTTTGAAAGATTCCTGCTAGAAACAAGCTGAATTCCCTACTACAAGTTTATTAGGATAACACTAAACTCGACATGGGAATATCAATTCATAAGTAACCAGTATCTTGCTGAGTTTTTCCATTCTATTAATGATTTATGTTATTTTTGCTGCTTAAATTTTACAGACCCTAACAGGCTTCATCACCAGATATAGATTGGCAACCTTAATCAAAACAAACTTACTGACAGCACTGTTAGAGCTCATTAGCATTCTCACCAGATGCTTCTGTCTGTACATACGAGCATCTCCAGTTTTTTCTTTCCAGTACATGACCCATGATATTAGCACAGCTTCCAAATTAAAACAAGAAATCTCAGTATAGCTTCAAATCCTTGCTCTTCTGGGGATTAAATCTGTGCAAGGTTATGACAAAGCATTTCATATTTCTTGGACTTCTTAAAAACTTTTTTTTATACAGATCACTTTGATTTTTTTGCATTTCTCAGGAATGTATACCGAGATGACTAACACATACACTATTTGCTTTCACAGAAAAAGTGCAGAGAGCATTTTTCACTGTAATTATCACACAGGACTTTATACACAAATGAAACCTGTGCTTCATCTGTCTCTGTACACAGCAATGCTCTGACATGAAAACTGTCAGAAATCATTACAGGGAAGAATTAAAAAAACTCATGCATTGATTAAGTTGCCGCAGCCAAAGTAAAGATCATAACAACAAGTTATGACCCAGCTCGAGTTCTTAAGTGAATGAAAAATTAGAGGGCAGGGAGGCCAAACACGTGGGCTTCACAAAGAATGTGTCCTCGGATGTGCAAGGCTGAGCCGATCAGATCTCATGGTTAATTTATTGGAAATGAAGCTGTGACAACGATCTCAGCCAGAGCTCATCAGTCACATAGGTACAAAGCATCCAAATGGAAAACAGATTTTCCGATTCTCTGCACCTCCCTAGAGGCCTGTGCTGCTGTCTGAGGACTACAGCATTCTCCTTTCTTGGCTCATCTGCCAGATAAACATATTCCAGCCTCAAACGCTGCTCCTTTCCAACTGCTGGTGAAAACTCCAGTCAGCCTGAGAGATTAGGAGAATGATCTAGGGCACTACTCAGTCCAAGAAAAATGCTCATGTGGGAGCGCAAAGCTGTTGTTGTAACCAGAGGTGTTTTTTTTTTTCCACTGGATCCCATTCTCCAAGTCCAGATACAAATACTTTCTATCTTTATTCTTTATCCGCATTAATTTCCTTCCTTTTCCTTTTTTTCTTTTTTTTTTTAGGGAGCCAGACACTTTGACTTAAACAGATTTTCACAGTGCCAGTTAAATGCTGCTTTTCTGCACTTATCATGATTTAAGATGTGACCAACACAGCCCTCATATCTGGGCAATGTTGAGCTGGATCAGTAGTTTTAACATTTTCAAACACCTGCAGGAAGTAATATTAATGATCAGACAGATGGAACTCAGATCTTAACTACACAAATACATAAATTTATAGTTCCTTGTACGTATACAGTTCCTTGGGGGAATTTTTTGGGAGCTAGTAGATCAGCCCCTACCCTTAAGGCAAGGTCCAGTTCAGCTCTTGCTTTCTACCTGTCTGTGTCTGTCTCTGCTTTGATCCTGTTCTAAAACTGATGTATGGTGCTTCCAAACTTTTAAGCATTCACTGATTTCTAAGCCCAAATCAGCTGCATTTCAGCACTTGGAGCAGCAGTTCCTCCATGCTCCTCATGCATCCATAGATGGGTATGGTAGAACCCTAAATTAGTCACATAGCAAGCTTTAAAACACTAGTGGAAGACATTAGGGAAACTGCTAGTGTTGATAAATTTTTTAGTGCTACAGACAGATCTCATGTCTTCATTATTATTGCCCTCTTCAAACTCAAGATAAGACATATAATTTGAGCACTGGGTTAGAAGTTACAACAGGAAAAGGACTAATTGCTCTGTTACAAAAACTTTTCAAGCAAGATAATTAAACCATGCCCATTAAAAAGCAGACACTTTTAAGGCTCAAGAACAGATTAAGCTCTCCCCGAGTCACAAGGACAAGTTCTTAATTGCTATGAAGGCATATCATTTCATTGACAATGGTGGCTAGAACAAAGTTTGTATCACTTATTTCTAGAGGTGGCCAAACTCCCACAAATCTAGAAACCCTTGAACTCTGGTTAACTTTGATCCAGTCCAGACTTTATGGCTCTGATCCATTTCAGTTGGGGTGGACCCAAATCTGCTTAAAATATATTTAACAACACATCTTTTCCTGCATCCTTTTCCAGTAGGTCATAAATACTGTATGTAAAACCATTTACCCTCATTCACAACAACTACTAGCAGAGCAAGCTATTCCAACCTCCAACCCAGAATGTTAAAAAAAAACCCCAACAATGAACAAAAAACCACAAAAACCCCCCAAAAAAACCAACCCTCCCCTGCAAAAAACCAAAACCACAACCAAAAAACCCCTGCCAAAACCAAAACAAACAAACAAACAAACAAAAAAAAAAAAAAAAACAAAAAAAAAAAAAAAAAAACCCAAAACACAAGTTTGAACACATTAAA
>VXBR01008235.1:2391692-2424761 GCA_013400215.1 Cisticola juncidis
AACCTCAAGAGCAAGTTTTAGATCAGTTGACTTTGCTACCAAGGAGCAAGAAGAAAGCTAAAGTACTAAAATCTGAACAGTCAGGATGTTTGGAAGAACTTGAAACTAGTGACAAATGCCATGTGACTTATACAGAGGGGAACATCTTGCAAAGCACAAACCAAGTCATGTCACTCTACTCTTGTCATCCCCAGAAAAAACAGACTAATTTGACTACTGTTTCTAAAGAAGCATATTATGCAAATCTACTGTTTGTGGGGGGAGGGGGGTTTGATAATGTAACAGCTTCATTCACTGTAGTGGGAAAGGTGAGATCACAAACCACATCAGAAGGTTGTGGTTTTCAGACAACCCAGCTGAAAGTGACAAAACTAAGTAAAATCTAACCAAGGAAAAGGAGTCCGATAAGATCTTTTGACTGCGTTCACCACAGAGATTTAAAAACTGAGTTGTTAATAGCTTAAATCAAGTACAGCCAGACACCAGATCCACAGGTCATAGGATAATTCCCGAAGGAATGGACCTCAGGAGGTCAAGACTGGGTTGCTTAGGGCTTTATCCAGTTGGTTCTTCTAAACCTTCAAAGACGGAAACAGCACTTCCTGGGCAAAATCTGCCCTTGCCTAACTTGTCCTTGAAAAATTTTTCCCTTGTACCTAATCTGAACCTCTCTGATTATTTTACAAACCCCTGTGAATAGCCTGGATCTGTCTTCTGGATGGTTTCTCCATAGCTACTGGGTGGCTGCTGTTTCTTAGGTGCTCCCAAAAATGTCCCTCTTCCAGGCTGAACAAGCCTGGTCCAGTAGCCACTCCCCAAAATCCCCTAACTTTCCTGGCAAGCCTCTGCCAAACTCATTCCAATTTATCAATATCTTCCCTATGTTGAACTGCTTAAATCAAGGTTCCCTATTCCAGATGTTGAATAACAAGTGCTGAGGAGAGGGTCATGATCACTTACACGAATTTACTGTCTATTCTATTATAAGTATAGCCCAGAATACTTTGGGGTTTTTTAGCTGCTAGGGCACACTGCTAAATCATGTCCTACCTACTGTATACAAAAACCCCAGGTCCTTTTCCACAGAGTTGCTTCCCAACTGTGCAGTCCTCAGGCTCTCTTATTGCCACTGACACTTCCTTCCCATATGGTTCATTAAGGGTTTCACATCCGCCCTTGATGAATTTTCTGAGATTTCTATTGGCCCATTCCACCCTGTCCAGATCCCTCTGGAAGGCAACCCTATCCTCCAGTGTTACTGACAGGTCCTCCCAATTTTGTGTCCCTTGGACATGTGAGTGCACTCTCTTACTTCTCATTCCTCAATAAAGATGCTAAATAGGAAAGGACCCAGGATATAGATCCCTGTGGCACTCCACTTGTCACAAGACTCCAGTTAAGAGTAGGAATCATTAACCTCTACCTTCTGAACCTGATCCTCCAAACATTTTTTTTTCACCTATCTAGTTGTCTGCCCATCCAGACTGTAGTACTTTAATTTCTATATAATAATATTGTGGGATATACTATCCAAAGCCCTGGTAATGTTAAGGCAAATGACATCCTCAGTTCTCTCCTGCAACAAAACCAGTGAGAGTTCTAGTATTGAACTTCAGGGAATTAGTTGTATCTCTTGGCTCAGGAAAGACACACTGCAAACAATGACTGGAACATGTACTCACAGAAGGAGTATTCTCCAAAACACCTTTGGAAAGTATAGGTTTGTATTACTGGGATTCAGTAGTCCAAATCCTTAGCTGCAATAATCATCCCAGTTCCATCAGACTCAGTCTACACACAGTGTTTCATCTCAGATGATTATCCTGGGATATTACACACCTGACATTTGTTGCCTCAGTTCTATGTGCAGGCTGCACAGACAGGGTCAGGAAAGCGTAGAGGAGGAATAGCAAGAGAGAGATGCAGAAATTCCTCAGTTCTCCTGGGAGATGCACAGGATCCTCTGTGTTCCACTGTGAGGGTCTTTTTCTTACCTTTGCAAGGAAACTCCAGGCTGCATATTGCCCTGAGGTTGTGCTGCTTTTTAGCTTCACTGTGTGCAACATCACAAAGAATCCCAACAGTCCACTGCAAGGGATGGGGAAAACTTGTTAATAAAATCTCTTCATTTCAACTAAACAACCTCTTACAGGCATCTTGGGTTTCCTAATGAAGAACTGCAGTGTTAATCCCATTTGGAGAAAGAAAGCTGGTGAACAAGAAGCTTATATTATGTCCAGTACATCTAGGGTTTTGTTAAGTCAGTGTCTAGAATCTGAACAAAATAAGTCTGACATTCTTATGGCTGGTCTCTAATGCACTTGCATAATCAGAAAAGTAGAGATTATTGAAAACATGAGGTGAGCTATTAACTTCAGGCATTGAAATGGCTCTGAATAACAGCAATGCTACTTTCAGCAGGAACCACACATATTTGGCAACTAACTCGTTTCAACCTCCACAGAGACTCGAACTGAAAAAAAATAACAACTCGAAAGTTTCTGCCTGAAGCTTTCAAGCTGTTTAAACTTTATGAAGCCTAAATTCTAATTAGGAAGTCAAATACATCCCTACCGTATAACAAATAGATGGCTCAGTAGTGTTGGGCACAGGATACTCCAAAGTTTTCTGATCACAATTAAGGGAATTTTGATTCTCAAGTCTTATTAAGACAGCAGTCCCCAGCACTTCTGTAGTTAAGAGTACCCTTACGGAAATTCTGTTCCACATCTCACCAGACTTCATGGAGTTTATGAGGTTTGGCTCCAGATTTTGTTTCACTTGTGACATGTGTACAACCCACTGATTGCAAACCAGTGGAACAGTGTAAACCAGCAAGCAGGGAACTGAAAGGGACTTCAGAATATGTAAGGCACAAATTACTGTGAGACCTAAGAGATTACAAAGTGCTGTGGAAAGCTGTATGGGAAAGGAGATAGGATCAACACAACAGACAGGTGGTGAAGCAAAAAATGCCTTCACTTCACTGGTATTTTCAGAGGGTATGCTGCTCTGGATAGTGATGCCATGCAGTTGGTCCCCTCTCTGCAGCAGCAGGAAGGGTGGAAAATGGTGGCTCCCCATGTCAGGAGTTCTGTCCTGGGCTCCAGTATATCAGCCAAGTGCTTTTCCCTGCACAATACATGTGGCCAAGTTCCATTTTAGGTGCATGTCCATGCAGGCACCAAAGAGCAGGGTAAGAAAACTTCCCAGGAGTAGAAGACATTAGGAATTTTTGCACTGAGCCATAACACAAGATCCTTTGGGATGTGTGTGAAGTCTGAAGCCAAGGAAGCAGATGCTGCTTTGATGACAAAAGATAGGCCTAAACCTGTTGCAGAGGATGGAGTGCTGAGCAGTAGAGCATTCCACTCTGAGAAATGAGGGACTTCAATGAAACAACATTGCCCATACTTTTAAGAGCCCAATAACTTAAGTTTATTCCAAATCTTCTGCCCTGCTGCTAAGGGCTTTCAGTCATGGAGATGTGAAGATATTTAGTGCAACTCAAGACATAAAAATGTGAAATAGCAAATTATAATACCTAAAATATTGATGCCACAATTGACACCAAATTATTTCATTAAACAAATTGAGCACTTTGCACCTTACTTCTGATGTTTCAGACACTCTGCAGAGGCAGCAGATTGAGCTGCATCAACTGCCCCAACTTACATTGCATAGGTTTTCCTCCAAATCCCACATATCTACAAAGACACTAGATTATAAAATGTAAGAGAGCAACTGAGATGTTTGTTTCTCCATCTAACCATTCCTTTCCCCTTCCTGTAGTGTGCAGTGCTATCTACTACACATGTACTGAAGGTGGGCCCATGAAGACAGAACTGGGAAGCTACCACAGAGGTAAAGTTCTAATTAAGTGAATGGGAAGAACATCTGGGCTAGACAGGTATCTATTAGTGCCTGCAGTTAGACCTCACCTTCAAGAAAAATAGATTTAATCTACCTACTCAATACCTAATTGTGAGTTACTTGTAGTGTGGATAGACCACACTTGGAAAAATATAACAAAATCCTATATACATTGGAAATTATTTAACAATCATTCTCAATATGTCTTTTCAACAGAAAATAGAGATACAAGTCAGAAAATCCCTACCGGCAAATATTTTTGCCATAAAAATATCTTTTTCACCTCTTAAAAAATAGTTTAATTTGGTAACAGAATGGGGGGGGAGGGGGGGGAAGACAGATTTCTTTTTTTTTTAATTAAGATCTATGGAAAATGTATTTATGTTGTCCTGAGAGTATTGTGCCAATATGCAGTGAACTTTTGCTCCTGAAAATAATGGAACACTTGTTAAAACTTTTCTTTTTTACCCAAACCAGCATTCTGCCAAATAACAAGAGGCAGAGGCAAATAAATCCATGGACACCCATATGCTGCTGAAGACTAATGCTTAGTAATCACTGCAAACAGCAAGTTTGGGCTAACCTGACTTCAGAAGCATCTGAGAGATGCTATGTATCAAGGCTTTGCTACATTGGGTAAACATTATTTCACTGGTGACTGGGAACTCTCACGGTCAGAATGCTTCTCCCTCAAGGAAACACATCGACTTTCGGCACATTTGAATCTCATGCCATCAAATGCATATCCACAGGCATGCAAAGATGTATTCTTTGCAATTCTACTGGCTTATGACAGCAGAAACTAGTATCAGTAAGGCTTTACATGCTACAAAGATTTTAACTGAGAGTATAAGCTGGAAGTCAAATGAATTTCTTATTTTGAAAACATTTATGTGACCTATTATAGAGAGGTTACCTGGCACAGCAGCTGCTATGAAATCTGTAGAAATACAGGAATGGAAAATCCAAGGCACTGAAGAGATCACCTGAGGGACAAAGCAATAGACTCAGTACATGGTGGGGAAAAAATTACCCACTGTTACAAGCAATGCAACAGCAATTACATGAACATTACCAGTTTAACATTGCTTTGAGCCTTTACAGCTGACTGATTTTTCATTTAGGATGCTTTCCACATTTCTGGTGTGCTTAATGATTTCTCTCTGACCTTGCTTCTAGACAGTTCTTGCCTTTGGTTGAAAAAGGGAAAAGGGATACTTAAGAGTATTCTTTGCCAGTATTCCCAAGGTCCTGCTTAAGCAACAGTTGCCAGTGGACAGACATGTATCACATCCACTTCTTTTATTACACAGCATGTGATAGCTCCTACTGAAACAACAGGCACACAGACATATGGTGGCTGCTTCCCCTTCTGGCATTTGAACTCTGTAACACAGAGCAGGTTGAGAGGTTTAAATTGTTCTCCTAGGTTTGGGCAGAGCTCTTGAGTACTTGCATTTCTAGGAACCTGGGTCTTGGTTGCTCTTGGTGGCAATTCCAGGAGTTATCTGGCCTTCAGGCTCTACAGATTTGCATGAAGCTCCATCTTTGACATTTTGAAATGCAGGACTGTTTGGCTTAACTTGTATGTCTGTTCTGGTGGGGGTCTCCTATATACACAATCTGCACCACCAAGAAAAAGAGGGAATTTACATTTCTTTAAATGCTTCCTTCTTTGTTGTTCTGGCTGAACAAATGTCTAGTGGAAGCAACAGATGATCATCTTTACCCTCCTAATTATGAAACTAGGAATATTAGCCACCATAAAATATCAAATTTCTCCATTTTTAGCACCTGATGTGCTGCTACTTCAAATCCTGCCATGGGCCCAAGTGATAGGATCTGTGCTACGAAAGCAACAAAACAAAAACTCTGAGGACATAGCACTGAGGACAATGCAGAGAAGGAAACTCACCTCTATGTGGACTGCTGGGATATTGCTCTGAAGAGGACATGTTGACTTAGGAAATCATTGTTCCTTACCATGCACCACCTCAAAAACTGTTCTTTGTTTTCTGTCCCATACTGCTTGTTTGCAAAGGGCAGCTAAGAATCGTATTGGGAAATATCATGCAACTTACACTAAGTTATATACCCTTCTCTCCTATTCCTACATAATAACATCCAATTGGTCATATTCAGGGCTAAAACCCTAAGGGTTTGGTCTCTAAAAACATGCATAGAAAGCAAAAGCAATATGGGAACCTAAAAAAGGAAGAACTCAGTTCACTTTACCTGCTGGATGGGATGCAGTGGCCAACAGCACTACACTAAAAAAAAAAAAATTAATTGGATACTGTGAGATGGGCTGAAGACAATAAATACTCAATTCTGTGTTTGTTTTTTCATGATGAAACTTATTCCAGTTAAGCAGAATACCTGAGACACAAGTATCAATTTAAAGAAAACAAAAGTTGAAATGTCTGGGGTCACTTAATAAAATTTCTGATCTGAAGCAGGACTATCATGAATATTTGATCTTGCCCTCTGGTTCTGTCTCACAAAGGCATGTCTCAAAAACCTACCAGCACAGAGATTCCACACTTCTCAGGATAACTTGTCCCAGGGCTGCTCTACTCTCCTAGCTAAGAAGTTTTTCCTACTTTGCCATTTTCAAACCACCAAAGTTGCAATGTATGGTTGTTGTTCCATATTATGTTGAATATTGCATTTAGACAAGTTTAAAAACACATGAAAATAAAAGCAAGTACCACACTTTTTCAGATTATTCACACTTTTCAGATACAAGTGAACAAGAAAACCAGCTGTGACCAATTCTTCATCAGGGTATTATCACTTAAGTTTTCTGAGGTCTTACTAAGACCGCACTCTTTTGAATTTGCAGTATAGGTTATACAGAGCCTGTTTTAGTGTTACTGATTCTTATTGTAGATTTCTTTTTTTTTTTTCTTTTTTTTCTTTCTTTCTTTTTTTTTTTTTTTCGAATTTTTCATTTCAAATTGCTTCTAAGGCTAGAAGTCTACAGAAACATTCTGGGGTGCTGAAAGATGGGATAATCATGCATATTTGTAGCACTATAGCTTCTTCCAGTTACCAACAACATACACCAATGGCAAACATTAAGGACAAGTGGAAGAAGAAGAAAACAGTATCTCAAGATACTAAGAGATTAATAATCTAGTGTCTAATAGTATCTCAAGATTCTTGATAAGCAGCAAGCACTGCACCTACAGAGGTAAAAAGACATCTATTCTTGTTATGAACGCTCAAACATTCCAGGCCAACTCCCTTTTCCAGTGTTAACACAGCTACCATTTTCAAACCTGTTCACTCACAGCTGGTCCCAACTCTCTACAAGACCAAGCTTCCATGCTTGGTGACCTGCCCTTGCTGCTTTGGTGAAATCCAGAATCATTCCGAGTCACCTGCAGCAAAAGGAACTGCAAAGAGCATGGAAATCCCACGGCCAGGGAAGCTCTAGGGGAAAGATTGTCACTGAAATCAGCTGTGCAACACAACAGGCTAAAGGAAGAAAGTGTTTTTGAGGGACAGACAGGCAGGTGTTTTAGCTTCACATTTTATAAGTCTTTGAAAAGCATCACATAGTACATTGTGTTCATATTCTCAATATTTACATGTTTTTAAAAGACATTATTGCCACAAAGGTATTAAACAAGGCAAAGCAGATCACTTACAATGGGTAATTTGCCCTACCCCTCCTCTCCACACATGGGTGCCCTCCCTGCAAAGGGATGCCAAGAGTAATTCACAGTTTCCTTGTAGAGAGAGAAAAGGAAGCAAAGGTCTACTGCTTTTAACTGAATAACAGAGAAAGCAGGAGACTGACAGGGCAAGTGAAACTATATCAACAGTGATGACAAGCAAGGCTAAACCATGTTTCTCCACTTGCTTTTTGAATTATTATATTTTAAACAGGAACCCACCGAGACTGGGAAATAGTCGGAGAGAAACTTCCTTCTGCAACTAAGAAGAATTGATAACCCTAACAGACACCCCAGGTTTTGGTCCAAGCAAAACAACAGAAGAAAACAAAACCTTAATTGTGAAGAGCAGGGCAGGTTAAGGCAAATGGATTAGATGGCATTACAGCTGCTCTGTAGCTCTGCTCTGAATGAAGCATCAGTAAAAAAGGCATGATGATGCTGTAAAACCAGATTAGGGATTCAGAGGTTTCTAGCAGGACAGCCTAAATATGAGGCTGCAGCAAAAACAAATCCCTGTGTTGGATTTCTCTGCTCCTCTCTTCTTTCCCCTGCACTCAATACTGAGGGCTGGGTCACTCGTGGTTTCCCTTCTGGCTGAAAAGAGGTTTTGTCAGCAAGAACAGCAATTTATGCCTGCATAGCTGCCCTCCCCTATTGCAGAAAATCTACTGCAGCATTTTTGATTCACAAAAGTGACAGATTAGCAGCTCTTCCAGAAGCCTCGTGTAGTTTTGCTGCATAGAGTAGAGCCTTTACCTCATACCTTTGTCAGTGCCATTTATTCACCATTTGAAATGCTCCTGTATCTGTTTTCTCCTCACCGATGGCTGCTAGGCCATCTGGACATGCCTTTGTGAACAAACTTCAGACAAGGACACATACTGGGATGTAATGAAACACAAGAAGTGAAGTATCTCTACCTGCCTCAGCACAGGAGAAAGCCCAGGAGGAGCTACAACCTGCTTCTAAGACATTTATGTCTCCCTCAACATGCCAGATAGGCATTACTATCCCTCCCCTCATTCTACCCCTAACCAGTTAAGGGGGAGAAATCTGGCTTCTCTTTTGATAAAGAGTAGGGAACAGAAAGGAATAAAAGAAAATGTAAGATTATGAGAAAAAAAACCCCACTAGGAAGTAGAACACTAATGCAGAAGTCAGAGTATAGAGAAATACAATACTGCAGTTTAAAAAAGGGGGTGGGATCAAGAGGATTGTAGGATTAGAGGCAGGATCTTGGAAGTACATTGACCCTCTTCTCTTCCTCCCTGCCCCAGATGCTTAAACACAAGGGAGAGGGATGAACTGGATGGGGCTGGGCACTGAGAAGCAACATTACCCCTCCCTTTCTGCATAGCACAGCTCTGCTTTCCCTCCTACACTTGTTCCTGGCCTGGCTCCTTTTTTAAAAGCCATTGAATAATCATGTTGGAAGTGATGAAGTGAGAGGAATGCCAGATTTTCAACATCAGCAAATATTTCTTCAGATCTGTTTGATTCTGGAAAGTTCCCGTTCATCTACATTTACTTAGGATGCTCTTTCTCCCAAACTGTTCCAGATTTTAAACCAAGAAACAGTGCATGGTGTGTAAGGACAGCATATGTTAGGAGACTGCTCATTTCAGTTCCACTTCTGGAAGCATCCAGCAGAGCCTTCTCTTTCATATATATATGTATATATATTTACTCTAACATATTGGTAGATTCTAACATCCAGTAATTTGTGGAAGATCTTTTAATCTGCTCCATGCAGGCAGTCTGTACACTCCGTAGAGTACAACAGTGCTTTCATACTGAACTGAGAAACACTTTGAGCAGCCTCTATTATCCTGTGTGTTTTTCCTAGGTATTAGGAAAAAATTCTTCACTAAAAGGTTTTGGAATCAAGCACTGGAACAGGTTGCCCAGGACAGTGTCTGAGTCACCATCCTTAGAGGCATTTAAGAGACATGTGGTGCTTAGGGACAGGGTTCATTGGTGGGCTTGGTAGTGCTTGGTTAATGCACTCAATGACATTAAGGGTCTTCTCCAACCTAAAAGGTTGGATGATTTAAAATCCTATCTGGCTGTTCCCACACAGCTGCATGTCAGCTGTGTGATCCAAGTTAGAAATAAGGAGCTTTAAAAGCCTATTGATAACAGTGTTAAGAGGAGAAAGTTGCTCTGATAGCAAGTTCCTTCATGAATCATAAAATCATACAATCATGCTTGTATAGACAAGACCTCCAGTGCACACTAAACTGTCCTGGAAGTGGAACTGGGATCCTGTCATGGCCACAACAGTACTTGAGAAGGCCTGAGAAAACGAAGCAGCCTATATTTTAATACCTTCTAAATCACAAAATTTAGTGCTGGGAACCCTCTGACAGAGATAATCCACATCTATAGTCATTCTGAGCCAGAGCCACCTGTGAGGAGTTAGTGCTCATTCAGAGAATATTCTTTCAGTCAGTGATACTTAAAAGTAGTTTTGATTGTTTTCTACAGAAATTAGGTCTGTGCAGTAAAGCTGTGTCTACACAGCTCCGCAAGGCTCTCAAACATGCTGAACATCTTCATCTGGATTTGGAAAGCAGCAGTGGTCTCTGAGATAGCTGCATGTGCAGAGGTCTCACACAGAGACAAACCCTGCCAGTGCCTCCTGCAGCAGAAGGATTTCAGCCCCATTGGACACTGGAGGTGACATGTCATGGAGTTTGCAGACGAGGAGAGAATTTCAGCCAAATTTTACACCCTTTCAAACATCATTAGCTATTCTGACAAAACAAAACTCTAAAAGAATTCAGATGTCATTTATCCCATTGTCCATGGTACTGCTTGTTTTCCCTAGGCAAGATGAGATCCAAATGCTAGAAATTGTGAGTTTCTCTAACACATAGAAATATATATACATACAGATACATAAACATGCAGATATACACAGGCCCAAACCAAGCAAATAAGCATCCCATTTGCTACCTCCCTTAAGCCACCTGTTTTCCAGCATGTTGCACTGCACCATCATCATGTAAGCTATGCTGACCTTTAAGCCTCTTCTTGGGGAACAACTTTGGAAGCTTTGATAACAAATTTTTGCTCTTAAACAGATGCTGAAAATAGCCATCTTCCAATTTGCATAAATCCATTGTTGGCTTGTTAGTTTGCTTTCTGTAAAAAGAACAGTTTTAAATATATATACCATTGCACCTGACAGTTCCTTAGCCAGAAGTTTCTCCCTTTCAAAAGCTTCCAAATAACTTGTCATACTTTCCATGTAATGTGGGACTCCTGCTCTCTGCTGGACACAAGTCCACAGACTTCAAAAGACCAAGATCATGAACTAACAGAGAAGCAGCCCAGCCCTAACTTTTCAATCAAAGCTGAAAAATTAAGACCTTTGGCCAAAATCTGAATTTAAAGGTTCAGGCCTAGACACAATTTTCAAATAAAATGACAACTAAGAGACAATCAGGCAGCTGCCAAATGAAAAATCAATTGATTTTACTCCTTGGTTCATGATTTCCCTTCAACACAGGAAAGTAACTACATATCATTCCAGACTTCATAGGATATTTCTGCATGTGGCAGTGTATTTGCAAATTCCATGACTAATTCTTCCAAAGTTTCAGTGAACACACCTACCTTCTTTGTGTAAAATTGATTTGCTTTGCATTTCATAGTAGATGGAAAACAACAACTGACTTAAACAAGAGCCTACTTCAAGAAAACTGATATCCAGATATCGTCCATTAATGGGACCCTGGTGAATCATAAAGGCAAAAGCAGAGGCCTGAATCACTTATTTATGGAAATAGGAGATTTGATTGAACTAAGACAGAAAGAGATACACAGTGTTATCATATTGATGATGCTCACAAGATAAATGGGAATTGAAGGGAAGCAATTGTCCTACACTGGTGTCCCTGATGTACCTCTATCAAGGATCTTTCATGTGGTCAGACAAGAGCATATATCCATCTAATCAAATAGACTAGCACAACTTCGCTTTTGTTATGCTTATTCCCAACTTATGCTCTCTCTTTCATTCCTTCTGACCACAGAAGGAATTTCTTTGAATTTATTATTCATACTTTATGGTGTCCCCAAATGACTTTAGTTATGAACTCAAGAAAAGAGGCCAACATATATTAGATGTGATTTCGGATGGAGGAGAACTGAATCAAGTCTCTACGTGCCTTACTTGAAACGAAGCCTCACAAAACCCAGCAGAAGCCATGCACACTGAATGTCCTGGTTTGTGGCTCTTCAAAGAAAGGACAGGATTTAAAAAAAGCAGGGGAATCTGGTCAGTGACTCAGACTCTTTCACTAGCTACAAAATAACAAGTCAGTCTTATATCTCCAAATCAGAAAAACAACCGAAAGTCAGAATTACTCAATCCCACTAACAGCACTCTGAAAAATCAATTGCTGCTCATGTTCTTTGCACACAGTACTTTTGTAATCACTACCTCCTCTTCTGGCAATTTTGTACAGGTTCTATTTTCTGAAGTGGGGTATTGCCAGGGAGTTACTCAGTAAATATTATTTCTGGAAGGGATAGAACACTTGTGCACGAGGTGATTTAATAATTCATAATTAACACCTCAATACCTCCTCAGGTATATATTGGCATATCCGTCTACAACTGGAGCCAAAAAAATTCAGCTGCTAAGCCATTCATCTTAGCACTGTTTTTTCAGTGAATGTCCTGCTAAATAAATACATTTAAATAGTGGCGGCTGTAAGTTTCTTCAACAAGGCGCAGTTGAAAATGAAAACATATACCACATAAAATCAGCTATGGTGTATCAAAGACTTATTCATTTTACCTGAATACATAGTTGATGTACTGTTGGTCCAGATCACTGGGAGAGAAGGGAAAGAAAAAAAGGTGTTTTTTTAAGCAATGCACTCCATTTGGTGTAATATACAGTAATGCTGTAATATTATATTGTATTAATTTATATAATATACAATAAAGTTAGTATTGGGTAATATTAACATTATATTATTATTATATACATTATAAGCAAAATATAGTAATAATTTTATCAACATAAATCAATTAATTATCAATTAACCAACATATTCATTTACACAGGATCCCCACATTATTTCTGTTGTTACTGTCAGTAGGAGTTTCATTTAAAGTGAAAATAAAGTGAGACTGATTAAAATTTAGACCCTTTAACCAGAAACAGAAAATGGTTTTGAAATAAATAACCTTATCCATGCATGTATATTATACATCATATGCAGTATCAACATACCCATCTCCATCAATAAAGAAAACTGCAGATTGCAGTTTCTGTGAACATGCATTGCCACCTGATTCCAAGACCTCTATTGTGTTTAAATAAATCCCCCTGTAGCCCCTCCAATGTTCCAGTGCTAGCTCAGACCTTAGAGGGCTTTGGAGGAATATTTCATGGACAGGACAAAGGATTCCAAAAGAGGCTCTGACCCCCAGATGTAGTTCAAGACATTTATTCCAGGTGATGACCAGAGGGGAAAGAAGACGAGTGTGGAAGAAGAAGGTCTTATCTAAGCTTCTCCCAGGGAGGGATAGTTGGGACACAGCCAATAGGGTCAGAAAAGGGAGGAAGGGTTAAATTATATGGTTACAAGCTCTAGGGGTCCCTGAGGGGGGAGAAACCATTGCCCAGGGGAATGTAACATTGTGTGGTTGCAGTTCTAACATGCACACAGTATTAGTGCAAAGTTTCACGGTGTTTAAGGTACTCAGCCATTCCCATCCTGTGGTAAGTCACCAGCTGCTTAACACTTTTGAGACCATGTCACAAAGGGAGATACTGACAGATTCAAACCATGCAGCTTTCCACTTGAACACAGACTAACACTTCCTCTTAACACCTGTGCCAGTAATTAGGGGTTCTTTTCCAGGGCTGAGTCATCACCCTTGGATAATACACTGTTTAAAACTAATTCAATGTTCCAGTTAGCAGTATAGCTATCAATAACCACATGCTGTTGTTACCAACAATAAATAAGGCTTGTCTTGCAAAAGAAGTCATTAATGATTAACCAGGAGTGGCCCAGCTCCTGCTGATCATGCAGAGCTCCCTGTATCACAGTCATCTCCCTTTATAAAAGAATAAGAAAACACATTACCTTAAAGATCCAGGTTTCCACAACTTGTGAAACACTTTGTAAGCACCTATAATCGAAATGACATGCGTAATTGCCATCTCGTGCAATCATTCTGACAAACAACAGCTTGTTTGGCCATGGTACTAGCAGACATGGAACCCCTCTGAATTACAGTTTAGCAACACAGCACAAAGAATTCCTAAACCATGAGTAAAATGAACCTATTGCTTCAAATTAATGGTTTTCAAAGTGTTATCAGCTCTGAGCACAATCATGCTTTGTGGTTCTGCTAGTCCTTCTGAAGACACCTAGCTCACAGCAACAACAAAGGAGAGACTCTGTGTGTGTGTGTGTGTGTGGTTTTGTGAGTAAATACATACAGAGAAGTGTCACAGAATGGGTTCTTCAGCCCACACCATTTTGGGGGTAAGTTCTATGACACATATGTTCATCTACCTAGAGCTGATGGCTTCAAGCCATCTTTCCTATTCAAAGTTCTCTCAGCTCTAGGGTCTCATTCACATTCATGACCCACCCATTTACCTCTTGCTGGCTTCCATTTCTGTCCTAGGTAAAGATTTGAGCACTCAGGGAAGAAATGACACAGCTTCAGGCTCTATTTTTTCAGACCCTTTCTTCAAGGCTTTGGGATAATGTTTTTGACTCACAGAAAAAAACAGGATATGAAAGGTAAATCCAGTAGAACACTATGAAATAGAAGTCCTAAATTCTGCCTCCACTAGACAAGTTGAAGAGTAGAACACACACCCTTTCTGTAATGATCTGTCTTGATTTACTATGCAGTAAGTTAGTTCATCTGTTTGCTCTTTCTCATGGCACCTTCATTTCAGTTGATAGGAAGTCTAATTACACAAATAACTCTCAGTAGCTGTATCAACAACTCTCAAAACCAATAGAAATGGAAGGCAGCTGTATTTTGAGCACAAACATTATGTTGGCACTTCCTACACATTTCAAACGCACAAAAGAAGCATTCTGAAGACTCTCTAAGCAATCTTCCACCTCCGTGACCAAGAGCTGCTCTACAAATGAGACCCCTTGGCTTTGAGAAAGCAAAAACATCACTCATTTCAGCAAACAAGAATTTGAAATGGAAAATGCATAGCTTTTACTTTTATATCAATGAGCAAATGTTTACCATATAACATTTGTCGAAAAAAACCCAAACCAAAACCAAACCAAAAACTATTTCTTATTTGTATTAACAACATTTCAGATGGGAATCTCTAGCCCTCACTAGACAGGGATACATATAAACACATTACCTCTGCCCTGTAAATTTTACAGTATGAATAGAAGAAAAAAAAGAATCATCCTTAATCTGAAGACAAGACTTAGCATATGAATGAGTCACTCACTCAGTATATAGGACAGATAAGAATCAAATGCAAGTCCCTTATGATCCACCAAAATACTCCAAAAGATAAAAATTTCCTATTTATATATTACTACTCTTGTTTTCTTCAGATTCTCTGGGTCTGACTGTTTCTAGCTTTTCAGGGAACAACTACAATTTATCCAAATCAACGTTTGGTCTGAAAAAAAAGACAAAAGGAAACCTGATAGGTTATGCAATTCGTTGTTAAATTTTTTTACAAATTCATATGATTGCCTAAAAAACCCCAACATTTCAACATCCTCCCTCTGGGACCATAGTCCATGATATTTTAGTATATTTTTGTCAGTTTTTAAATAAAATTTGTGTGTGCAACAAAGCCCCACGTACAAGTTATTGTTTGTTTTTTTTTCATGTTTCTTCTCCCCTCAGAAAGAAGTATCTCTCAGTAGGCAACCATAAAAAAACAACCAGAAAAGCTTAGTGCTGATTAAAATTGTATGTGCATTTTCTCATCCACTGTTAGCAGACTGCAATATGCAGTTTGTTCTGTTGTTGTTTTCAACATAAAAGCTATAAAAAGAATGCACTTTCTTATATTTACTGATCTTCATTCTTTCCAAATGTTTCTTATGTATAGAATCTCAATTATCAGTAACTTCATAATAAAGCTGGTTTCTCCAACACATTTACTCTTCCTAATTCTTTTTCTGGAAGAAAATTACTTACCAACACAGATCAAGTGAATTAGAGCCCATAAATATCCGTTTGGATCAAACTGCAATAAAAAACGTCTACATAAATAAAAGCACGATCATGCAAACATACATATTGCAATTTCCCTGCAGTTAGCTTTGCAGAGCAAGTATATTGAGTGGGAGCTGTGCTACAAAGAAAGGGAAGATGACTAAAAAAGACTAGGAAGACTGAAGTTCTTCCCCTCACACTTAGAAACCTGGCATATGCCAATTACACAGGTTCTCAGCTCATCTCAGCAAAGATAATTCCATTTCCTTCAGATGTCTACACCATTGAACAGTCTGAGCAAATGGACCCCAGACTATTTAGTCTTGTATTGACAATCAGGGACAGGCAAGACACGCAGAGGACCATCACAAAGATTTCTGTCTTGTCTCCTGTCCAGTCTGAGCCTCTGCAGATGATAAGCAGTCTCTCCCCAAGGCTCCAGCTAAACAGAGTATCCAAGAGGGCTGCAAATGGACATTTGTCTGAGCAAAGCAGGCCCTCTTCACAATCAGTAGGGGAAACCAAACATTTTTGAGAGGAATTCACCTGGCATATTTTAAATGTCTGTGGTCAGGTGAGATGAATTGTGCAGCAGAAGATCCTGCTCTGCACCATGGACTATGACAAGAGTCAGTGCAGGTGTAACATTTCCAATAGGCACATTTGATCAGATATATCCAGACAAGTTCCAGACTCATCTGATTTCAGAGGTATCTAAAGCAAGGAAGCAGCTTTCCTAAGTCTCCAAAAGAGGATCTCCAATGAACAGCCCTTTGCTGGATGGAGCAGTCTCTGGAGGTACTTCCTTTCTTTCTCAGGTAGCTACTGGAAGTGTGTACAGTGAATACAAAACAATTGCAGGAACTTCTGGAAAGTACACGCAACTAATTCAAATCTAACTGTTTTGCTGTAAGCCCTACTAAGAAGTAAAGTTGTGGTTTCCCCAGCCACCACCTTCACCAAACAGCTGTATGTCCACACTGCTCAGGGGTTTTATCATGATGCAAACACAGTAAACCCAGCAAGACTACAACACAGCAATAGGAAACATTTACAATAGCCTTGCAGGAATCCTACTCTGGCTTACCAGTGAAAGCTGCATCCCTCATATGCTAACAAGGTGTCAAGCATCAAGGCCTAGCTAGAGCTGCTTTGCAAAGCAGAGCTCACCTGTGTGTCACACAAAGGAAGGCACACTGCTGCTGTCAGGAGGAACAGCACACTGTGGAGAAGAAAAAGAAAATAAAACCTGCAAAACCAAAAGCTTTTGACCTGCATTTGTAATCTCAGCAAAGTAGAGGCAATCCCAGTCAATTTTACACTGACACTTCACTTGTTTAGTTTTCTTATTCTATATTTTAAAAGTAATTTCTGCCATCAAAATTTTTACATCATGCATTCTTCACAACTTGTACACAGCAAAGTTTTATGAGAAGAGAAGCAGAACAAAACACCTCTGAAGTGATAAAAACAAGGGGGTTTTGGTAGAGAATATTTTTCTTTGCTAGCCATCTGGCTTCCCTGGGCTTTCTCAGAAAGCTAAAATCAGCCAATTTCTGGCTAAATGGCTACCAAAAACTACTTCATTAAGATGAATTGCCTGTTACGAGAATTCCAGCAAATGTGACTCCATTGCAAGTGACATTGTGCCAGGGCACAGAGCAAGGTGGAAGTGACTGGTATTACGCTGGAAATGTCTTAAGGACAGCACAAATCCTCTCCTAGACCACTGACCTAGGCTAAATAAATTCTTTACCTGTGGCTGAATCAGTATTTCTTCAAGCTACATGGAATACACTGATATGGAATTTCTGTGGACTGTCACTATTAATATTAACATGCACTTGGTTTGCAGCTTATTTTCCTACTCCCTAAGGGCATGGGAAAAGAAAGAATAAAGATTGTTTAAAAATGGTATCCTTGACAATATTCCAGTGGTGAAGACAAGGCCACAGTAAGTCAGATAATGGAAACAACAGGAAGAAATTAGGAAGATAATGCCTCTAAGTACACGGAATAATAACCCAACATTATCCATTATTAAGTATGACTAAAAGATTACAAGATGTGGAGGACAGCAAATATCCATTCTTCAAGGGAATGTGGGGGCAAAGAATTGAAATTTTAATATATGGCTGGTTGACTTCTGTTTGTCCCTTTTTATCTTCTTTTTGAAGCCTAAACAGCTAGGGCTAACAAGGGTTGGTAGTTGTGCAGCTTAATATCACAGAATCATCAAGTTTGGAAGAGACTTTCAGGATCATCTGTCCAACCATCAACCCAGCACCATCATCACCACCCTAAATCATATCCCCAAGTGCCACATCCAGACAGCTCTTGAACACTTCCAGAGATGGTGATTCCATCACTGCCCTGAGCCATCTATTCCAATGCCAAACCACTCTTGTAGTGATTTTTTTTTCCCCTAATATCTAATGTCAACCTCCTCTGATGCAATTAAAGGCCACTTTTTCTTGTCCCTTCACTTGAGACATGGCAGAAGAGAATGACCCCTACCCTTGCTATGAATGATTCTAGCAGAAATGGATCTCATTTACCTTTCATTTCTAAAGGAGGGAATTTTAACTACTTTCTAACACACTAATTCTCTTTTTCTTACTGTTTACGATTACTTATGGAACTTCAAAACTTCCAAACCTTTCCAAGAGCATTGTCATGGGCACTGTTTTTTCAGTTTTGTAAGGAGAAAAAACATTTCAAACTATTCAAGGAATTGTTAAAAAAAATCATTTAATTACTCGTATGTTGCAATGTAGGCTCACCGCCCACAGGAATGTGCCTTACATTCTTCATTGTTTTGGTGTGCCATTATCTGAAGCAAATACAGAAGCTGGAGCCAAAACAAGTCTGAATCTGAATCTGAGTAGTTTTAAAAGCTTACCTACAGACTTTCAGATGAGAGGTCTGCTGTAAAAAAGAAAGTATGATTAAAACATTAAAATTTAATGATAAAAATGGTAAAATAGTGTTTTCTCTTCCCAAAAAACTGGAAAGTGATGACAAGTGATCTTACTGCACCGCACACATTAAAACTTCAAACAGCAACATTCAAAATCTGAACACTACTTAGCAAATTTAATTTGATAAAGAAGAATTAGGATTATGGATCAGCCTACTTCACCTTGATTTGTATCTTCAGATTACTTACCAGCAAGTAAAGCTAAAACCAGACATGAACTTTATACTTGCTTCTCAAACTTGACTTGAATTATACCAAAATTGTGTAATGTATGAACTCAAATATTGAGTTTTCCTAACTAGGTACTACCTCATATAAATCAGTCTTGATCTAAACTCATGAAATTTTCCCAATTCTTTGATATTATCTTATTTCTGAGAAGCTTCCAGTTAGGCCTGTGCTTGCATCATCCTTGTCTACAGTGCTTTTGTTTTTAAAGAGAGGAGTCATAAGCCTGTGACATAGAAGGAAAATATGAAACACTTTGAGAAAGACACTAATCAGAGGACAATGACACAAGGACATGACATGGTACACACTGCTATGTCCCTCAGGCATAATCTTAGTGACCTCTTCTGTTTGTTAGATGAAGTAAACACTCATTTATCTGTCTTCTATACAGAAAACAGTTATAATGAATGGAAGATGCCTTTCACAGCAAGCCAGAGGCCACTGTAGAAACAACTTTGCGATGAATGATTTCCCAGTATTAGCTCACACAGTAACTCTGTAGTCAGTTAGAAAAACATTTCAAAAAAGCCTAAAAAGAAGTCTCCTCAATGCATTATGTGAGAAAAAAACCCCAGCTCTTACAAAAGGGTACAGGAGTTATTCTCCTGACTTTCATAAGGGCAGAATCTCAAGCATTCAAAACAAATTCTAAAATGCACCATTCCTTCTGCAATTTATGTAGAGATGTGACCTATCTGTAATCATACAATACATGAGATGTGTTATACTGATTAGATGTAAGGGCATAGTCCTTGTTCCTCTCAGTTCAAACAATGAGGTTTTTATGTGGGTCATGAGAGAGAGGGAATATTAATTTTCAAAAGGAAAAAACAAGCAGGACCAAGCCAGTGTAAAATACAGATCAGACTGGTGAAATGTATTTGCAGTGTTTCATTAGCTAAAGGGGAAAAGGAAACATCAGTATAGATACCTGGCAAGAGCAAAAAGCTCTCCCTGGGTCTTATTAATGAGTAGCTATTACAGTGAGTCTAGAAAAGTACATAGCACTAATGCTTGTATTAAGAGAAATTAGGTATCTTGTTCTGAGGCAGTTCTATCACAGGATTTACCCTAATAAATCAATTACCTCTTTCTGCACAAACTTCTGGAACCCGCAGGTTATGACTTCTGCTGCGTTGTGCACGGTGAGGAACACCGGGATTGGCTGCCACGGAGAGAGAACAAAAATGCCCAAATCAACCCAGAGCAGTCACACACATAGGAAGGGGCACTCCTCCTAGAGACAGCTGTCCCACATGCCTGTGGCTTGGGGTTTTGTTCTGGAAGCTGCAAACCATGCCACACCACATAAAAGAGACTTAACCCATTCCGGGTTTAAGCCCCTGTCCATGGGCACAGACATCTGTAAATGCAGACCCTGCTGCAGACCTGCTTGTTGTGTCTCCCACTGCTGAGTACCCAGTCAGCTTGTTTGTACCCAGCTACCCCAGTGAGATTTGCTCCAGGTTTCTGCCTCTAGTTTTCCCTCTCTGGTCCAGGATCTTCAGCCTCCACAGTAGACAGTTCTCATTTGTTGTCCCATCTCTTTTTCTGCTGGTACTAAGAATACAGTGTGACTCCTAGCAACAGAATTGTGGGCAAGATGATATTAGGTGATTGTTTTCAGTTACTGCTAGGAAGAACTGCCCAAAATTAAGACAGAAATGCAATAGTTCATACACAAATGATATTGAAATTATGCCCACTGAGGTATCTGGACACCATCCCAACATGAAATCGTTAAGAAACAAACCCCAACTATAACAATAATGAATCAAACACACATTGCCCTGGGCAAACCCAACCAGAATTAGTGGTTCATAATACTTCCTCCAAATCAGATCCATAGTCTCTTAGCTGGAACAGAAGCAATTCTTTGCTCTGATTAGATAATCTAAAGAATAAGCCATTTTAGGAAACAGTATTTCCCTACTCATATATGGTATTTAAATCTCAGTAGAAGAGAATTAATTAATTTCTCAGTGATGTCCAAGCTTTTAAATATGAGGTGATATAAGCGGCAAATATGTCTCAAATGTGACTTTGCATATTTTCTGTAATTTTTTTTTTAACATAAAGCCAGATAAGCATTGCTCATTAAACATTTTAACTCATAATGTCAACTGCAGTGGATCCATAGCCACAACAGTTGCACCAAAATAAGAATGAAAATCACACAAACACAACTGGCATGAACTTGTCGGACCTGGCTTCACCGGTACTGAAAACCATTTCTCAACCCTGTTGCTGGATAACTGAGAACATAAACCCAGAAGTATTTAACATAAAAGTACTCTGAGCTTGACTCAGTAACAGGAAATACAAGAAATACCCATAAACAAGGAAAGTTGACAGCAGAATTTACATTCTTCCCTTTGTGAATGCCAATTTGTTGGATTTTTCTTTCCTCCCTTCTGCTTTTGGCTCTTCCAAATGTGACTTGGAGCCAACAATGGCTCCAGTTTGCCTAGCCTAGTTAACCTTCTCCATATGTCTGTTGCCTTTGATGCAAGTATTTCTTAAATTTGTGAGTGAGCTTAATGAAAAGAAAGGTTTACTGGTTGGGCAGACAGGGCAAGTAGACTCTGCATACTTTTTTTATTCATCACAGTCCAGAGCCAAGCAGTCCTCCTCCAGTTCTACCCTGAATCCTTGGTCTGGGGAGATTGCCAGCACCTCTAGGAAGAGGCACAAACAAAGATTAGGGTTGTAGCTTTGCCAGTATACAGAAGTGTTTGAAAGTGGGTCCCCTTGGATTTGATAATAAAAGTACACATAATTTCTGCTTTAGGAATAAGCCCACGACTAAAATATGCTGTGGAGATGAGCCAATTCAGCTATGAATTTGGGAGAGTCCACTTTCATTCTCACTGTGGCATAAAATTATTGTACACAAAGTTATTGTAAATAGAGCTTCTATGTAGGATTGAATTTAGCTCCACTACAAGGCAGCACATAATTATAGCTTAAGACTGCATGTCCTGTTGTCTTGCCTTGTGAAATGGCCACAGAATTAGATCTCTAAATCCTCACTCATGTACAGCAAAAGCCATTGAGAAATGTGAGATGCACCTGAGTAAGGTTTGGGATACAAACCAAAACCCTTCACAGCCCTTCTGCCGCTCCAGTGCCGTTCACTCCTGAATGACCAGAGCAGGAACAGTAAATACAGTAACTTTCAGGATGAGCAGGAATTAAGAAGAAATAACACAGAGGATGTGATTCTTAACTCCTCCACCTCCCAGGTGAGCAAGCAGAAAAGATGCTGCCTCCAAGGCTTTATTGGTGCTTCCAGACAGGGCTTTCTTTAGGCGACTTAGCTTACCTTGCACCAAAGAGGCCCCATGGAACTTCCTTTGACAAGGAAGCAAGAGGAAGTAAATGCAATCACGCTGAGACAAACCTGATCTGGGAGCATGGGGTTTCTGTGCACATGCCTGTGCTTTCCCAAGATTATTTGTGTCCAAGATAAGGACCCCAACCTTGCTCACTAGGACAGAGACGTCCTGTTCTTTTCTGCTCTATCTCTCTACTAGGTTTTTCATGGATCATTACAATCAGAATCTGGTAAAAAAAAGTCGCTTTTGATCCTTCTTAGGGCTGAGGAAATGATAGGAGCAAGCTGGCTGTGGAGTTACATTAAGATGCATTGACAGAATGCAGAACTGAACTTGCAGGATGTGAACTTGCAGATTGCACAACAGCAGCAAAATATTGTTATTTTTAAAAAATAAATGCTACCAATTTATTTTACTTTTTAAAAGGACGAATATGTAATTTAAGCATAAAGCATTCAAGTTTCATGGAAGCAGATTTGACATTCTGTAAACATTTGGTAAATTACTGTGATGCAAATGAATCATAAAATGGAGTAACCTAACTCTTCCCATAATCTCTTCCCAACTTTCTATTTATTTTTCAAGTCCTGCAAAGAACCAAAACTTTCTCACTGAAATGGTCTTCATCAGTTTCCTGAAGGATTTCCCAGAGATCCCACAACCCCATTCCTCCTTTTGCAAAGTTACAGCTACTGATTTTTTCAGCGTCTTCTCTACTTCTACAATTCAGACCACTGAGGATCTGTTAAGCAAAACACTGAGTATATGGAGAGATGCCGAGTGCTTCAGACTGTCACAGAGATGCTTTTTGATACTTAGTAGAGTTGGACTGCTGCATTAACAATGGATCTATTATTTAAACCTCTCCTCCCTCCTTCTTCTCAACCCAGGAACAGCATTAAATACCATGTATGAGGGGAATATTCGTTGTTTACAAAGCAGAGGTAATAAAGAACTGCCTTCTACTGGTTCATTTCTTACCAATCTAGAGAGTGCCCTGGAGCCAGCATAAATAATGCCCACAAAAAGCACCGATGCAGGAAGCCACGACAGGATTTCAGACCTGTGAAAACAATTAAAATCCCATTATTTCACCACATTCTGTTTACATACAGAAAGCAACAGTTGCTTGCAAGGAATGTAATAATATGTATATATGTACATTAATTTCAAACGTGAGTATTAAAGTTAGTATCTGATTGCTTAGTATCTTCCTATTTACTAAGGGGTCCAAGTAAAAAGTTATTCATTTTGTCTAATCAAAGCAAAGAACTAACTGCAGATATTTTTGTTTTACTATTTCCCTGGATCCTCTCCCTCCAAAATGTTTTTTTTTCTCCCTTAGAAAGTACTCACATTGGTAGTAAAGGAGAGACATTTCAACTAATTTCCTTGATGTTCTGTGAAAGGAGCGAAACCTGACAGATGAAGGCATAAAATGGCTCACTTGCACAGACAGCACACATTTTCACTATGTACAAATACACTTGGGCACCCCCACATTCATTTCTCAGCCAGATTTACAAAGCAATTCTTCCTGAAGATCAGATTGTCTCTGTGGAAGCCTATCTCTTGGGATTTCCTAATGATGTTCCTTTGACTAAGCCAAACTCCTAGAGGCAGTTTAACAGCTAATGGAGGAATGAAGTCATCAGATTGATCTGACTAATTTTTTTTAGCCATGGTTACTGCAGTGGGGTCAGGTTTCAGTTCTGAGAAGGGGCCTCAAAACTTGCACTTTTTCTGTTTTTGGTCTTGTTATTAAGGGAAAAAAAAAAGGGATCAGGTAGGTGGTAAATTTCAGAGAGAATAATTTAAGATTTTGAGCAAAGGAAGAAAGGAGTAGCCGAGAGGTAAAGGCCTGAATCAAGGACTTCCCAGTAGACATGGCTGTCCCATTCCGTTTTCCCAAGCTTTGAATGAAAGTGGAGAAAGCATAAGTGGGCAGTGCTGGTTCTCAAAACAAAACCAAAGTGCTTATTGTTCCTTAGTTTGCATTACATTTCCAATTAACATGTAAGACATGAAATGTAATTATAGATACAACATCTATAGGTACATCTATAGGGTACAACATCACACTTCATGGAACACAAGAAAACAGACCACTAAACAATGAAAGCAGAACAGTATGAATGAAGATAAAACATGCACAAAAATTCATGTAATCACAGACAAGGGAAAAACCATAAATAACACATTTCCCCTGTTACATATATATAATTTTCCAAGATAATAAAAAACCCAGGGTCATAAAAATAATCTTTAAATCCTTTCCTTGGCATAAATATTTGCTCTGGGTTTTCTAGTCACCGTAATTTTTTATAAAAACACTGTTTCTTTTGAGGTTATTGTTTTCAACTGGAATTTCATCAAGAGTAAGATCTAATACTGTCACACCTCATTACCAATGAATTCGCATCAGACACCAACAAAAATATCCCCACACTATTGTAACACCAACAGATTGAAGAAAGGGGAAGGGAAGAAAAGAAAGTGGATCTGGGAAGATAAAAGGAACACTTGATGAAAACCAAATTTCTATTTAGAACATAAAAATATCACTCTTTCATGTTCCCCACCACTAAACTGTAGGAATCCCAAATATGTCTCCATCTCCAATGCAATTCTGCAAAGTGCAATGGAAAAGGACTTCAGATGATTTTTCCATGGTGTAAGGGTAGAATTTTATGCTGCCAAGTGGAAATTTCAGGACTGAAAAAGAATGCAGGGATGTTTGATGTAACTCGTCAGCATCAACAATCTGTCTCGTATGTAAACCAATTAGCAGCTTCTCATGTTGGCAATACAGTGATGTACATGCAAAACAGAAGAAGAATTGATGAGTTTGTCCTTGTTGTAGGGCTAAATCCAAATCCCACGATTTGGAGGCAATGGGTAGGTTCCCCCAAACAACACTTAAAGAAAGGCTCTGAGCTGCTGCTTAGCTGTGGGTGAAATGTAGCACTGCAAGAAATGCCAATCAGAACACATCAGACTTAAGTGCCTACAAGGGTTAGGCAGAAGCTGGGCAGCAGACTGGAAGCATTATGCAGAAGCTGCATGTTCCTCTGTGTTCCACAGAGCCCTTGTTTTGCATAAAAGCTTTACAGACAGTCAACATTTGCTGCTTAGAAGCAATGATGGAGAGTCCCTTACAGTATGTCCTGGGGGGAAGCAGAGGCAAAGCAGGTTAACCACAAAACCCGAGTGAGATTGCTCTCAATAATACATCCTTTATAGTGACGTTAGTATTCTGGCCTTTAGACAAAGGGCAATGATCTCTATGCAATGGTTTAATTCTTCTGAGACACTTTGGTATTACCTGAACTGGCTTAGACAGTATTTGAGATCAGTCCATGTGACAGAAAAATTGAGACTTTGTGAATATAAACTAATTGATGGCAGTTTATTATTCGAAGTATAATTTGAAGTATGAAGACTGGCTATGATATTCCTAAGTATCCTACACATAGACAAAACCCTCCCCTCAAACCAACAGATGGATATTTTGTAAGGGAAGGATGGAAATGTCCATATCCCAGCAGTAGCATTAAAATAAGCTTTGCACATTATGTTTGTTTGTTTGTTTGTTTGCTGGTGAGTTTTTTGGTTGGTAGTACTTTGAGGGTTTAGAGGGTTTCCATGTTTGGGCTTTCAGGCCGTTATTCTTGTTTTGGCTTTGATTTGTTTTTTTTTAATACGGCAGATAAGTGTTACAGATCTGCCTCTACAAAGCATTAAAGCATGTACCTAATCTTTGTGAAGAAAAGCAGGTTTAAACTCATGCTTAAATAGTTGGATGAATGAATTATAGCTAAAGCATGTCAATTAATTCTGGTTGTTCCATTCAGTCTATTCTAGAACAGGTATTCAGTATTAACTAAGCTAATGAAGAGGTTTCTCAAGAGGGATTTCAACCCCTTTCCCTTACAGTGTGCTGACATCTAGTGGCCTCAAGTCTTCATGGTCGAAATACGAACTAATTTTTCATCCCAGTCTTTCTCAGATAAAAGCAACCTCTTCAACAGCAGTGAGTGGTTCTTGTCTCTATTTTCTTTAATGTATTCCCAGGTTTGGAAAGATGAAAGTATCTTTTCCAAGCTGGGAAAAAAAGATTCAACTTCTTCAATTTTATGATTTGAAGCAGAAGTAATCATCAGTGATAAAAAGCTGAACTATAAAAGCCCATTACTGATGGCTAAATTCTTCCAGACTGTCTTGTGAAGGCAAAATCTACATGAAAAATATAAATTCGATAATAATATACATATGTATCAGCAACTGCCGGTAAAGCAAGGTTTAGACCCTAATCCTGTCTCTGCCAAAGTCACTGACAGCTTTTATGACATCCTCAGTTTATTGCAGTTATAAAATAGGAAACTGAATTCAGTTTTCATTTACGGCCTCTCTTATATTTCTGTGATGATGTAATCACTTTTATGAACATGAAAATAGAACACAGCCTGGTTTTTCTGACATACTCACAGGATTTCATTCCAAGTGAGGAGATCCAATTTTTCAAGCCAACTGTTTGAATCTCAAACAGAAAGTTCATCAATTGTCACTTGCTAATAGAGAATCGCTGAGAAAAAGTTACATTAGAAGGGATGTCTGGCAGTGATTTAGTCCAAACTCTCCCTTCAGGTTCAGAGTCAAGTCACATTACTCAGGTCGTTGCCCAGGAGGGTTTTTAGTATCTCCTGAGATGAAGATCCAATGATTGCTGTGGGCACAGATCTTCTAAATGATACCATTTTGCACAATAAAAGAGATGCTGCATTCCATACTGCAGCATAGAATGGATCCACCCGAGCAGAGTACAGCATGACGACTCTTCTGAGTTGTGATGTCACACTCAGTTCAAGCAGATGATCTTTGTCCACAAAGCACCATTTAATCTGGAGTTTTGTGGTTAACATCACTTAGGAAAAAGCGAATGAGCCCCACTTATGAGACACAGCTTCAGAAAAAGGCAGATCACATTTGTAGACTTCACAACCTGGAAGGGTTTTGTGGAAGGTTGTGTCAGTGCTCTCAACTAACATTACCTAGGTTTCTCTTACAATACTAAGAAACAATCCAGGGAGGAGATATGGACAGATGTTTGGATAAGACATCCTTATAGTTTTCACTAAGGGCTTTTTGGTTGTCTTACCAAGGTTAAATTGAATCCACTTTACATTGGTAGTCGGTTTAAGTGAATGTCAATAAACACCCATTTAACTAAAATGTGAGTCTTCTTCTACATCTGTGAAGCAGAACACCCACATCCCCACACACATCAAACTCCATTTTAGCTAGTTAATAACATCCATGACCAACTTAACTATGTTGTAATCCAGGTACAGAAAATAATTGTTTAGCAGATACCAAAAAACCTACAGTACCTTGAACACAAGTTTATTTCCACCCAGCCCAGCTTCCAGGAGATGTGAAGCAGAAGTCCACCCACCAGTGTTTGCCACCTGAAATAGAGCAACACCAGGAAATAATATGTGAGGCCTAGGGAATATGTGCAAATAACTTAGAATAAGTAATAAGTAATGTACACTGATTTCTTTTACACTTTAAAATAAGTTATCAGCTTTCTTCTTCCTTAAGGTAGTGGTCTTCAGAGAGGTGTTCCATGTTTTTTGGGTGAAAACCCTTGAACATCTAGCGGAGTTCAGACAGAGTTATTGTATTACAATGTTAAATGATATTTACATCCATAACAGGTATAAAAGTTGGTTTATTTATTATTCCCATTCACTGCAATGCATTTAAGCAATTATTTAAAACTTTTCTCACACATACACAAATAAACAAATATTTACTCTATGCAGTACTAGTGCAGTTGGACACTGTCAGAGAAGAGTGAGCTCATTTTCCACATGGATGTGGTAAATATTCAATGCTACTATCACAGCTCACTTCACCTTCTTTTTGGATGAAGATCATATGAGAACTTAAAAGCCTGGTTTCCCTGACATTTGCTACAGGTTTCACTATGCACCGTCCAAGCCAGTGGTGAAATCTCATCGACTTTATTGTGAAGAATTTCCTCTTGCCTCAGGTTTTAAGGACCAAAGTTTGTGACAGCTTCAGATGCTTAGGACTATGCACTTTCATCTTAGATTATACAGATTTATAACAAAATCAAGGACAATGAACAGTAACAGCATGAACTGAGAATTACATTCTTTTCCTCTTTGCTCATCTTTCATAGGCCTAAATGAAAGTGCATCTGAGCCACTTAAAAATTTTCAAGGAAAGGTCACTTAAAAGCCAGAACTTATGGAAAAATATTAAGATGCTGACATGCATTTCCAAATGATAGAAAAAAGAAAATAACTGTGGTAACACAGATGCCATAAGGCAGTTGCTTGCCATTGAAATATGCTTTTCTGTTGATTTACATCTCTTTTACACAAATTACTCAAAACCTGGTCTCCATATGATAAAAACCTTGTGCAAGAGATGCTCTCTGTGTGTGTGCAAAAACTAAAGAAAGCATTTACTGCATATCTAGTTGAGCTGAATACATTCAAAATTAGTGGAGATTCCCAAGGCAATTATTCCTAGAGTTGATTACAGTGCTGAGACTGCAAGTCAGGCAAAAATGTAAGCCATGCTAAGCAGCAGAAAAGGAAGTAAAGATATCCAGTGTCTGCAGGTTTTAACAATCTCCAAAATAGGGGAAATCTTGGCTCTAAGAGTCCAGATTTTCACTAAATGTCTCACCAACAGCATTGATGGTATATATGGACACCTACCAAAACATTAAATTTCTCATTACAGTCATTAAGATATGATAGTGACCTGTGATGCAGATTTACAACCAAGGCTAAGCATGAAAAGAAGAAACATGGTATTTGTGAATGTCTAAAGAGGGGTTTAAGGTTGGTTTTCCCTAGCACAGCAAAAGAATGCACCATAACTACACATTTTCCACATTTTCCTCCCTTCCAAAGAAGAGAAGTTGTACTGTAATTGCTACTTTTCTATGCTGAAGCTTAGGATGTTAAGAAAAATGAGAAATTATGGACTCTATATATCTCAATTACATCACCTCCAGGATGTTTAAAAATTAAAAAAGACACATTAATGAATGCTTTATTAAGGCTTCCTGAAACATGTTCTCTAGACAGCAAAAGCCAGTATGGACAAGAGGTTGTAAAGTTATCTTCAGCATGGAACAGCAAGACGTTAAAGTAATTTTTCAAACAAAATTCTTAAAACCATACTTACCCTTGAAAAAGGGTAGGGTAGGTAAATTGCAGGACAGACAGGACATACTGGAAAACAAATAGCAAGTTTATGGACATCAAACAGCTACAGTTTATAATATTAACAAACAAACACAAACAACAAAACATGCACAAAAAGTTTTCGTTTTGCTTTACTTTTTTAGAAAAGACAAAAAAAAAAGTTTGGTAATTTTCCTTGTTGTGGTATATTTCCTCTCCCTTCCCTCATCAGGCTGCACTCTGATCTCTGAAGTGTTTGATAGGCTCAATCTTGATGAACAGCATCTGGGCTAAATTCCACTTCAACTTATCAGAAACACTGTCTGCTCTCAGGGACCTAATGCTGTCCAGAGAGTTCCTGCTTTTTAACAAAGAGCGATGGAGACTTATTTTTCTTGCCTGCATAACAACCCAAATGGAACATTTTTGTTATTGAACTTTCAAAGAAAGTTACCAAGCTGCATTGAGGCCAGGAAGGAAAATTACTTTATCTAAACCCAACTCTCTTGTGACCCTATAAACAGCAGTCCTGAGTGAGACCCTTTGAGGTCTCCTGGACCACAGCAGGATGCAACCAGCAACCTCCCTCTGAGTGGGACACCTCTCAGAGCCAGTAAACTCCCAAGTTTGCTTCACTTGGAAGATCTCTGAAGGATGATGATACATCCTGGGCTGATACCATCCACTCCTCAACACTCAACCCTTTGCCCATGAAGAAAGCAAGGTCATCCTAAGTGAGTACTTAACTGAATTTGAGGGGAATTTTTCCTGGACATAGCTTGTGTGTGTTCTTCTAGGTCTGAGTGTGTGTGAATGTGGATATGCTATAGCAAATTCATTATGAATGTTGCTGTCTTTAATTCTTAAGTACATTATGTTCCTAAGTATGATAGGCAAGTGGGTCACTGTCATGCCTATATTAAATTCTATATGAATCACTGGTTAAATTGTTTAAATTAAGCTTTTGATTAATGCTATGTTTAAGTGATGTTAAAACCTTTATACTAAACCATTGATCAAATCTGGGGCTAAGTTTGGCAAGGGGGTCCACTATGAATGCTGTGACTCAATGTGAGTGTCTTATTCCCTTTTATCCTTATCCTTTCCTGTTCTTACATCCATGTAGATAATTTTAGGTTAATTGATTTTTAGATTGATTGATTTTAGTCTGATTTTTCTCTGTCTGCTTTAACCATCTAATAATGATGTCATAGATGTAATGATGTAGTAATATAATAATGATGTAATGATGTAATAATGTAGTATTGATGGTAGCAGAGTGAACCTTGCCAACAAACTTCATCATTATTTCACTTTAATATTAAATCTGCTTTTGCCCATCCATTTGCTGGTGATTCTCTGAGCAGCCTAAACCACTAATTTGCAACACTTCCCATGCCAGAACTGCTAGGTGCTTCCTCAGTCACTGTGGAAAGTAGCAGACACTAAGGTACATGAGGCATGGAGTGGACACACTGAGCAGTAGAGAAGGCTGTCATCTGAATTGCACTTTCACTTTCTGAACACATTCCATACATCACAATGAATGGAAAAGGATTAATGGGAATAAAATGCCATAAGCACCAGTCAATTAAAATCATATTGTACCAAAGAGGAAATCTTTGGCAGAACCAAGAGCAATAATCTTAATATAATTGTCTCGTTATGACTAAAGACTTACAGACTTAACATTCTTCTTATATACTGTTTTGTGTAAAATATTAAGCAGCCCATAAAGCCCATCAGAGATGTAATACATAGAGGTATTAAAAAAATAAAAATAAAAGTCTGTGTCATTGCTGTAGTCTGCCTTGTCTGGGCCTGCATATATGGATGTTAGTGTTTCTTCACACTAAATATGTATATATGCAAATGTGAGGCATAAATACATGTCTTCCAGGTCTAACAACTTCCCTGAATGAAGTACATAAATATCACATCTGCAAAGGAGAAGAATGATTGAAGCTTCCTCAGAGAAAATGAAAGATACCTGCTGTTCCTTCCAGGAGCCAGTGGAAGCTGCCAAGGGCAAAAGGAGAAGCTGAAAGCTTTCAGCAAAGAGAAAACTGTGCTGAGCACCCTTGCAAGGTCCAGTTTTTAGGTCTGTGTGTGTTGCTAAGAAGCTGGCATCAGTATAGAGAGATAAGGTATGTTGTTTCCCAGCAGGTCCTTTTACACATACGCCTGTCAGAACTGCCACGTGCATTTTAAATCAGGACTATCTACCTACATATCTGTACCCCTGCTTGCATTTGTGAACCACCTGCAACAACTGAAAGGTCTATATTCCAGTTATTTTTAACTTCGTTGCACTAAAACCTACATTCAGGTTTGAAAATGGAGGCCCTAGGTCGATGTCCCTATGACTTCCCCTCAAGTACAGTTAAGCCAAATAAATACCCTTCCCAATCCAGGATGCAACCTGGCAGCTCTTTTAGCCCCTTTCTGTTTAACTAATCACTCCTCCCAGCAGTCTGTCAGATCAGGGGCATTATCCCTCCCTGCTACTTTGCTTCATGTCTGGACTTCAGTCTACTTCTGGGCATCCTTAATGGCAACTATATCTTGGAACAGAAAACACTGGCCAATGCCCAGAAAATATTTCAGTTTCACCTCTGAAACGCTGCTTTTCTCTAATTCTCCCTCAGAATATTCATACCTTGATTGCTTCACCAATATTTTTTTTATTTTAGAACTCTGCACCAGAAATACAAACATGCTCTCTGACAAATAGGATAGCACGGAGCAGTTACTCTATTTCCTCCCAGAGCGAAAAAGCTACTTTCAAACTATGATACACTTTTATCCACAATGTGGCCATCTTCAGCCTCTTTTTCTGCTTAGACACTTTAGCACTCTAATATAAGAAATTGTTACACAGTGGAAAATAAAAGCTTTGTCCTTAAGTCTTAGGTTAATTAAGTTGTTGAAGGAACAAAGTTGCCATGGAAGTTAATATTCGCTTCACTACTAAAATAATACTTTGACCATTTCACATTTTCGCCCTGGATAGCTGATATCATTGTTCCAGTTAATAGATCCTCTTTTGGGAATGAGTGCGGCTGCCAGACACCCAATAATGAAATATATACAGCATCAGCGATACTTCCAGTGCAGCGTAACTTCTGGTCTATGACACTTCATTCATTGGAATGATGTGATGTCAACCTCCTTGCTCTGCTAAACAAGACAACAGCGGAACTTATCTGTCGTGGGAAGACAAAAATGGGCAAAACTGAGCAAAACGAAACCGGCACTCTATCCGCAGTTTCGGGAGCGCACTGGGATGGGCGGCGGGCTGGAGCGCCACGGACTTTTTCACTTGTGGATAGTCCCGTCCGGGAAGGGCTGGTCCTCCGGCTCTCCCTGAACAGGGCAGGGAACTCGGAGGGCGCCGTCTCTCCTCTTTCTCCTCTTTCTCCTCTTTCTCCTCCTGCTGCTCCTGGATCCCTGCACTTTCCTCGCCCCCCGCTCCCGCGGCTGCGGACCGGCAGCCTGCGCCCCCGCAGCTCCCGCACCCCGCCTGGCCCGTC
>VXBR01008236.1:0-10796 GCA_013400215.1 Cisticola juncidis
GTCGCATGAAGGGCAGTTTAGAGTTGAGGTGTCAGTGCAGGGGCAGCTCTGCACTTGGCTGCACAGAGCTCGCTCCCTCTTCTGGGACTGTCTTGCCCTCCCTCCCCTCTTTCTGCCGGCTGCTGGCCCCTGTTGATTCATTTTTGGGGATGATCAGCTGCTTTGCCCATTTCTGGATCATGGGGCTCTTTGTGATATGTCATTAATCTTAGGCAGAGAGGCTTACAAGAAGCCAAATTAGAGGTAGGTCCTTGTTTGCATTAAGGTTGGTGGTTAAGAAGCTTGTGTCTCTTTGCCAGTAGTGGTTGTGGAATGGGTTTATCCCAGGAGCCCTGAAGTCGTCCAGCGCTGTACCCTGCCCATGCTCTGGTCCTTCCAGTGGAACAAGGTGCTGCCTGTCCGCAGCGCCAGTGTCCGCACCGTGGGCACCAAGCTTGCCTGTGCCCTCTACGAGGTGATGTGCACCAAGCTGAAGAAGTATGCTGCCAGCCAGCCTCCACAAATGCTGGAAATCCTCTCCAGTGTTTTGGGCTGGTGAAGGCTCCTTGTTCTCTGGAAAGCTGACAAAGTGCTGCGTTGGACACCTCTGGATTTGACTTTTTAGCTGTGCCAAAAATGACGAAATACTAAGGAAAGGTGTGCATCTGCCCCTACTCTCTCTCCTGTTCTTCCTAGTCATGGCATGGGGGACTTGAAGCAACTTCCGACTGAGGACAAGGTGAAGGCCGGGCATAGCTCAGCCTCATACAGATGTTCCTGGGGGAGCTGGGCTGCTCTGTGGCCGGAGGAAGGGTCTTGTGCCAGCCTAAAAAGCCTTTGCACATTCCCATGGTATAGTTGTACCCTGCATGTACTCCCTGCAATGAGCTGTGCTGCCCCCAGTGTCCCGTGCAGCTGTAGGGCTGCTCAGCTGTGGGGCAGGGAGATGAGCAGGAGAGTGCATGTGCAGCTGAGCCATTCCTAGAAAGCAAAGGGCTGTCCCAGGGCAGCCCAGAGGCCAGGGTGTTCCTGTGGTAGCTCTGTGCACATGGGTCAGCTATTTAGAAGCTTCCAGGAAGTGTGTCCCATGAAATATGTAGCTTTAGATGCTTTAGGTTTGCATTACGGCCTGTGTTATATTTTGTGTCTCCATTTTGCAGGCCTGACTGGCTCTACTCTTGCCATGAAGTTTTCTCTGCATACTTCCTATGTGCCCTTACCCACAAAACCCTCGTCTACCATCCAAAAGGGCCCTCTTTCCTCTGAGCTCAGGAAGAAGTTGCTGCCTGTCCAAAGAGTGATTGAAGAAAAGGCTTTATGCATTAGGCTTTATAGTTACAGATGTACATATGTTCTGATATTTAGATGTAGGTTTGAATAAATGTGTTTTGATTGTAGCATCTTTTAAATTTTGATGATATATTTTTAACTGCATATAGTTTAGTTGAAGATTTTTTTGAAAAAAATTAAATCAACTAAATTAAAAAAAAACCAAACAAGCAGACAACGTGAGACCAGAACCTGCTAGCCTAAAGCCGATGTGCTCAGGTTGTGGGAGTGCAGCTCACTCAATGTTCTTGTGTCTCACCATATGCTTTCCTTGCTGGGCCTCTCCTTTTCCTCTTTTGCTATGTTATCTTTGTGTCATTTGTGCTGCTGTTAATTACTTGACCTTACAATGGAGCCATCTATTGACATGTTTGGGTGACAATTCACCCAAAAGTTCCTGTATAGTCAAAAGTTTTCTACCTAGATGTGTTCTGTGCTCACAAAAGGCCTAAGCAAAGAAACAAAGTGTGCCCACATCTCAAAGCTTTGCTCCGTTGCAATCTCAGACAGATCTGGCTCAGAGGTGTCTTCAATCACAATTCCATAGGTAAGAAGAGGATGTGGGAAAAGATGCACTGCTTTGGGAAAGTCATCTGTATGTATATTTATCCAGCACAGCAGTTCAACTATGTTGTTTCCAGCTTGTTTGCAGAAGGATGAGTGGACTCTGAGGCCACCAACAAGTGACAAATCTGTCTACTTGAGCCTAGGTGCCATTCTGTGGGCCTGATATATTTGGGCCTTAGAGATTTTAGCCTGCTGGTAGCTGCTAACTCCTTTCCCAAGGGAAAGCAATCTTGGCAAAACAACTATCCTTTCCCAAAACAATCTTTCTCCAGGTGGTGATTTGCCTTTCTGGTTCTCAGAGAAAAACATTTTGCCTGTTTCTCTAGTTCAATCAATGGGATTGGAGAGGTGTCATTCCTGTTCACCAATCATGTTAGGTCTGTATCAGAACACCTTATAAAATCAGACAATTAAAGCCTTTTTTTATGCCTTTTGCCTTCCAAAATATTTGGAGTCTTTCATGTTTTGTTTGTGTCCTATAGTCACACAATTCAGCCCAGGGATAATACCGTAGCATGGGATAACACCATAGTGTGTGTTGCACATTTTGCCTTCAAGAAAAGCTTGCCTTGGCTTATTAGAGTGAAATAAATAGAAGAGTAAAAAAAGGGGCAATTAAACTCATCACTTTAGAAAGACTCTCCCACTTGCCAATGCAAACCCTGTACCTCATGCTCCAAAGGCTTGTTATGAACAAGTGTTTGAGATTGCTTAAAAATTTACCGGCCACGTTATCAGGAAAAATCAGGCTGAATATTAAGCAACAGCTCTAAAAAAATTGTTGGCAACATTCACACTATTACTTGCTAGTCAGTTAAGGCACAACAAGGAAAAAAAAGCAACAAACCAAATGCAGTCAATCAAACCAGAAATGTACTGAGAACTATCCATGTGTCTGTGTGTGGGCATATGTTTGTGTTTAGGTGCCTTTGACAAATGGACAGAAAGGACAAGGATAAAAAAGAATACGGCCTAAAAGCTTTGCAGCACTCAATCTTAACAGTAGTTAAACTGGAGCCTCCAGGAGTGGGGGCATCAGCCCAGGATCCATTGTTGATTGCTAATCCTGCAAGTACAGCAAACTTGAGAGCTTGCTGGCTCTGAGAGGCCCAACTCAGAGAGAGGTTGCTGCTGGCAGCCACTGTGGTCCAGGAGAGTTCCAAGGGCCTCCTTTTGGACTTCTGTTTATGGGCCACAAGAGAGGGGGCCTCAGTCATAAAATGCTTCATCATGGCCGCACTTTGGGTCGGCACGCCATGTTTGAAAGTATGAGAAGGATGTTATGCCATTCAGGCAGGAAAAGTAGCTTCCAAGGCTGTTCATAGAAAACCCCAGGAGCTCATTCGACGGCACAAGTTCCTGGAAGCACTCAGTGCTTCTGACAAGCTCAAGAGGAGCTGAGCCCAGGGTCTGTTCAGCAAGGCCAAGGCCTAACAAGCATTTCTCAGATCACAGTGCTGTCTGACAAGGCCAGGGGGATTCACCACCACAATCTGAAGCATGACCTTTTGATGTACGGTAAAAAGCCTAGTGGAAGTGGGCCACTTCTTCAGGCTTGTGGGAGAATCACAATGACGATCCTTGTGCTACTGATTCCATCTCTCCCCACTTTCCTAAGTTCTTGGCAGCAAGGTCCCTTAGGCTAGACACAGCTCAGGAGAAGTTCTGTAGTTTTCTGCACAATGAATCAAAGTGAGATTGCACATCCCAAATCTGTGTTCTCTTACTGGCAAACTGACTGTTTTGAGAAATTTCTGGCTTCCTCAAGTATTTACTGTCTGAGGCAAGGAGTACAGTTTTCTGCTAGGAGAGCCCTGCGTACTGTTCCACACATCTTTCATAAAGGCCAAAACCAACTCCAAACACTGTGCCTTCAGCAGCTTTTCCCACAGGGCTGCTGAAATCCAGGAAAACTGCAAGTGAGAAGGCTTTCGTATTGTTCCTGCCAGCAGAATTCTTTATAATCTAAAGCAGTTGCATTCAGATGTAACATGGAATCAGAGTCTTTTCTATTAAAATGTTTCATGATGAGTAACAGGCCTTGGGAGCATGAGGTACAGGGCTGGCATGCAAAAGCATGAGTATGTCCTCCAAAGCGATCTGATCAATTGTCCACTTTACTACTCTTCTACTTATTCCACACTAATTAGAAAACTCATGCTTTGCTTGGAGGCCAGCAAGCATGGGATACACTATGGTCCCTTCCAGGTTCACCAGGGCTGGCAGTGACAAAGCTTCATTGTGAACCACTGCAGAGCTACATCCCAATGTGGGTTTAAGTAGCATAGTATTATTAAGAGCTCCCTACCTGCCAGCAGGAGAAGCTGACGGGTGGGGCTAAGGCAAGGCCTGGAGGGTGGAAGGTCTGAGCATGAGCCTTGCAGCCAGGCAGGAGAGGGTGACCACTTGAGTAGGGAGGCTGCACAGCGCCCTCCTTAAACTGGGTGTCCACCCACATCTTCCTTGACTTTGTGTCTCAAGAAGTTGTAGATCAGATACAAGGTAAGAACTGAGTTAGTTGAACTCCCACCTTTACAATCAATCTATCCAAAAGGTGAGGCATTCAAGGGAGTTTTTAATCATTCAGAAGATAACTTCCTTTTTATTTTTCAAGAGTTAGCATCAGTTTAATTCCTCTGAACAGTATGGAGCTGTCAAGCCAGGAGAGAGAACTTCTGCCACTTTGCTTATGTGTTTTTAGTTGTCCATCCAATACTTTGAAACCTCTTTCTTTCCAAACAGAGTCCTCCAAGTCCACAGTGGTCTCCAGAATTTGACAATTATATCTAGCAAGTAATTGTTTTCAAAAGCTACTTTTCAAGGTCTTTGTTTCTGTAACTCCCACTCAGTCCTGGGTGTGATTTTATTGGTTGTTTATATTGTACTTCTTAATAAAAAAAGGAAATGCTGCACTACAAACAATGGCACCATGCGTTAGAGAAAAATGCAGCTTTGGACTCCCCATCAGATGTTCCCAGAATTCAGCAAACCTATTTCTGTAGGGGACAAATAGGCCATCCAAATGTTCCACTTTTCTGCTTCATTGTTACAGCGGTTTACTTCCTGCATTCTTGCCTGCAGACACACCCAAAACAAAAACACCTGCCTCAAAACACTTCTGATCATGACAGTTCCTGACAATTCAAAATTTCCTTAATGGAAATAACAAGGGCAGGTCATTTTGAAATATTCTTCAACAGAGCTGTTAGAACTCAGAGGACTAATCATTGTTTACATGGCTTTGATGCCTTAGGTTTGGGTTTTTCTGTTTTTGCTTTGGTGGGCAACTTTCACTTTCATATTAAGTGGTGCTGGGATCTTTTCACAGGATGATGGGGGCAGAGCAGTTTTGTCCCAGCAGGGGACTCAAGGACACTCTCTTCAAACTCTAGCATAAACGTGGAAAAGAGGCAAGGAGGATGAAGCTTTGTGATTTAGAATTATTGATTGGTCAGTTGACTGCCAGATGCAAATGGACTGGAATGAATAAAAGTAGGAGACTTTCTGATGAGGCCCTCCTTTTGCTTCCATCTTGGAGCCATCCGGGCAAACTCACTACTGTGGCTCTCGTGTTACCAGGGTGGGGCCTTTGAAAAGAACAGGGCATATGCCTTAATTAATATTCAGCTCTTCATTAAAGTGATCAGCTCATCATTAAAGTTATCAGCAGGATTGCAGAGTCCGATTGGAGTTTTCCACGCTGCTGCAGCCATCCGAAGGAGCAGGTACTGTCCCAGATCACCATTCCACTGCAAACAGTAGATGCTGAGTCCTTGTTCCTATAGGAATAGCTGAATAGCTAGGAGTTCTCACTGGTCACGCATCAGAAAGCAGAGCGGTGGAATCTGTTACTAGTGTGCAGAATCTGCTCTTTATCTTCAGGGATAAACTTCAAGAGTTTCCCATTCTCGGCTTCAGTTACTTCAGCTAGCCGGTTCCCATTCCATCCAAATTCCTCATAGGTCATGGTGAATCTTCAACCTAGGCCAGGGCGTGCGTCCACTTCTTGCTCGGCCAGGGCACTCTCTAATTCTCCTCTGACTTATCTAGCTTCTTGTCTTGGGGTGCAGTTTCTATAAAACACCCTCCCAGGATTCACAGGGGCGGTTTTATTGGCATATACAAATGCATATGCATTTGTCCTGCTCACAGCAGAGGTATTCCTACTGGAGGAGGTAGTTACAGAGAATAATGACAGGGCTATCTAGGCATGAGTTGCTTCTTTTCATATTTTAATGAGGTAGGGAAATGCTGTTGGGCAACTTTCCTTCAGGGCAGCTTCCCTCCTCAGACTTGCTGGGGTATGGGGGTTACCTCTAGCTGGGAGGGGGCCAGCCGCTTTCGAGGGACAGCAGCCTCACCCAGCTATGGGGTTCTCTGCAAAAGGGAAAACCCCCCATTTTTCTAAAAGGCTGGGTGACAGCACAAACTGGAAGGAGGGGGGGTTGCATTCTGAGAGCTCAGAGCTCTTTTAATATGCTAGTGCATGCTCTGTGTTTTCCTCTGGGAGGATGGTGCGACTGTCTTGCTATGGGGCTAGGACAGGGATAGCCCAGCCCCCTCCAGGACCAGGAAATTTGTTCATAACAGCCTTGAAGGCACTTAAATAAATACTCACTTTATTCCTTTAGCTCTGCCTCTGTTTCAGCTTTTTAAGGCATCAGTTTCACAAATGATACAATCATGTGGCAGCCAGGCATTAAAAAAAAGAATACATTTTGTAAATTTGGATTTTTTGCCCCATAGAATGGTAAGGTCAGTAATAAAAGTGCAACAGGTAAGGTTTAATGAGATAGCTCATTTCTAGTCCAGAACTAATTCAGCAAAAATGTCATCTTACTTAATGAGCAATACTTCTCCCTAGCTGTATTCAGCATTCCAGCTGCATATCAGCAATTAAGGAGTCATTCCAAAGGGGCCATACCCAGGATTTGGAAGACCTAACAAAGAACTAGCAAAGGGATGAGGGGATCTGATCCCTTTTTCTGCTTCAGCAAAATTATTTCTTCAAGTCTCATCTATCATTATCCAGCCTGGCCTTGAACACTGTCAGGGATGAGGCATCCACACCTTCTCTAGGCAACTTTTCCAGGAGAATCTTTTTTCTGAATCTCTCATCTAAACCTACTCTCTTTCAGCTTGGATCCATTTTCCCTTGTCCTGTTCCTGCCTGCCCTTGTACAAAGTCCCTGTCCAGCTTTCTTGTAGGTTGCCTTCAGGTCACAGTTCGGTCAAGCCTAAGCCTAGGCCTAAGTTTCCAGACTGAAGAAGCCCAGCTGTCTCAGGCTTTCCTTTCAGGAGATGTGCTCCAGCCCTCGCATCATCTCAGTGTCCCTCCTCCGCACCTGCTCCAGCCCATCTGTGTCCTGGCTGTCCATACTGGGAAGCTCAGCAGATTTGGATGAAGTATTGCAGGTGGAATGTCAACAGCATGGAGGGGCAGAACCACTACCCTCCACTTTCTGGCTGTCCTGGTTCTGATGCAGCCCAGGATATGGTTTGCAAATATCAGACGTCTCCTGGGGAATCTTTTTGGAGTTTTATGCCCCAGTCCCCAGCACACTCTCAGGCATATGCCTGTAACAACAGAGCAGCCAGTTCTTCCAAGAAGGCCTTATTTGTAATGCAAGGTAAGAATATACAATGTTTATCTTAAAATTCCAGTGGTTTGTAGGGAACATTGAAACAGGTGGAATAGACAATATTTTTTTATGACAGTCTTGTATCCTGTGGGCTGATATATTTTCATGACTTTACTCATACTGGATTGCTACAGCCACATTGATTTCCACGGAATTGTTTCTTAGTTGTATTCCTATAACTGGGCCGAGGAGAATCAAATGTTCCCTTGAAATCATCTTTTCATTCAGCTGTAGGTTTCATGATCTTCTGCATCTGAGTTTTAGACTAACGATACAGACATACAGTCAAGGACTGGTGAAGGCATAATGTCCTTCTTGATCATTTTCAGATTTTCATTTCCACAGATTAAGTCTTAATTGCTGCTAAGACTAGCAATTCCCATTTGTTTTGGTGGGAATTCAGAATTTCTGGCCTGGCAAAGTTCCAATCCCTGAAGGCCACGTTAAGCAGAAATAAAAACGTGCAGAATTGCTGTATGACTCTAATGTCCGTCTTCTGTCTACAGTATCACTTTGCTTTCACAGTCTTGATAAGATTATAAATTTAGAAGTTGGAAAGAGCATGAAGCAGTTCTGCTTTGGGTCCTTGCATCATCATTATTTTTGAAGAATTTTGCAGAAGCATCATCTCTCTTTCCAGTAGAAAGGCTTTCTACTATAGTTACAGCATGGGTTAGTGTTTTTTTAAAAGCAGTGTTGACAATAGCAAATGGTTTGAAAATTCACATCCCTTTGTGTTCCAACGTTTTTCCCTTTCTCTGCTCATTAATTTCCACCTCTATTCCTAAGTATCTGCCATGTATTACATTACTTCTAACAGGAATTCACCTTATCTGATTCTAAGGTTTAGGTGATTCTCTTTCTATAATACAGAAGTACATTAATTCCTTTGAAATATGGGAGAAATACATAAATTCTTTTGAAATACAGGAGAAAGAAGGTCCTTTAGTCAGGCTGACTAAGCCTAGCAATACACAGCTCCACTAGAGAACACAAGCACCATAAGGAAGATTTGTGTGAATATTGTCCTAGGAAGAGGAGAAAAGCCCATGTGTGCACAGTTCAAGCCTCATGGATCTCCAGACACACGGGTCATGTGAACATCTGGTTATGTAGAGGGAGCAAGGTGCTGTGTGTATCTTTTCCTGTTTATATGTTGGACCAAGTTGCCATCGGTTAATATATGATCAGGCATGTTTCTCACCCTTTGGATCAATATTAAATTTTTAATATTAATGTTCAATATATCTTCTGAACATCTGCAAAGATGTACAACAGTACAGCTGTTGTGCAGAGTGGCATTTCCTCCACACTGTGTCTCCCACAGAAGAAGTATTTTACATGGAAATATTATTGCCTCAAAATTCCCCATTTTCAATTGCAAGTCATTTCCATTTGCAATTCACACAGCTCCCCAGGATGGGCTTATGATCCAGCAGTTGTTCTTTAAGGCACTACTGATGTATGTGTAGCTTTCCTTTCTGTGGCCCTGGGTGAGGAGGGAACTGAAGGGTGCATGAACTGCCTGAATCATTGCCCTCCAACAATCTTTTATAGAGACGGCAATCAGAAAAACAAGTGAAAAAATGTGGTTTTCACCAGGTGTTCCATATGAACAGGCAGAGCCAACAGCGTGCAAGAAACTTGTAAATATCCGCTTCACCAAGCATCTGCAATTGAATCTGCAATAAGACATGAAAAGGTTTTGCTGTAATCCATCTGCCTGTGGATGCAAACAGATCACGTCTTTCCCTATGCCGGTTCAGGTGGCAGGGGAACAAACTGCTTCAAGGTACCAAAGGAAAATTACTTGAAACATTTGGCTACAGCGCTGGATGGCGTTCTGAGTCAGAAGAAAGATGGATTGTAGGTTGTCATAATGGGAATATGATACCTACACACACCCGTCAAAAAATGCAGCTGGAGCACCAATCCAGCTTGGCAATTTCAGGTTTTTCTTCTTAATCTTTCCTCAGTACCATGATGGGGCACAAAATATTTTTTTCGTGATACACCATAACATTGTTATGGCTTTCATTGTTATATGCAAAAAGGTAGAAGAGATGTTTGAAAATGAAATCTCCCAAAATTTTTCACTGATTAAAATTTTATGAAATATTAAAAATGTAAAAGCACTATCAAAGTATCTTCTTCTAATATTGAAGATTTTCCCCAGCAGTGAACAGTTACAGACAGTGCAATATGTTCTCCATCCACACACTGGGGAGGTTTTACACCCACTCCCCAAAACAGCTTTCATGCCACAAGAGACAGGAACTGTTCTTCTCATAAGGTTTTCCTGAGCTATGGTAAATGTAATTTAAGCAAGCTTTTATTTACTGCGGTAAGGAACTTTCTGTAAGCAAAGTTAACAAAGGGAACTTCAGCAAATTTACACACGTACTTAATAGGATAAATCAGTGTAGGTTTTTAATCACACACCACCATGAATTGGAAAAAAATGTACTACTTAATTTTAAGCAAAATTTAAATTATAGTTCATAGGCTTGTTTGTATTAAAAGCAACTATTTCAAAATCAAATTCACATAAAATTCAGCATGTAAATAAGCTGAATTTGTCAAGATCTTTTGCTGAAAGACAAGTGCTCTAAATGACATTTCAACAGTCTTGTGGGGCAAGAGATAAAACTAGAACGCACAAAACCAGAGCAATTGCATCTCCCATTGCACAGGATGAGGCGTGAAATTGTGTCCCCACTTCAGTGCATTGTAAAACACCACCTGCAAACTGCTGCAGGTTGGAATCCTGAGTCCAACACTGACCAGGAGTGGGGGAGCTGGGAAGAGCAGCTCTTTCCACAGTGGAGTTTGACTTTACTTGAAGATGTGCAGGCAGTTCAACAGTTGTTTTCAAAAACTTAGTGAGCACATTCCCATGTCCACATTCCCATCTCCCTGCTGCTGGGACTTGCAGGAAGTTATACATTGGTGACTCCTAGCAGAAGATGGTTGCCTTGCATGCTGTCAGTCACGGCACTCGGAGGTGCTTCCTTAGTCTGAAGCTGAATCTTGGCTTCAAGCAGGAAAAAGAAACCCAAGTAACTTTACTATGGTGAATGAGTGAAAAGTTTGGTTACTCAGAAGATCATATTATTTTTGTTGAAGATGTTTTCATATTGGAGAGGAAATCTGGTCATGCCTTTCTTGTAGTTACAAAGAAAAGGTGTCAGGAAACACCTAAGTGTTCTGCCTATGTCTTTCCTGCCAGTGAAATCTGTTTAGAGCTCACATATATGTCAAAAAAAAAAAAAAAAAAGG
>VXBR01008236.1:11568-37231 GCA_013400215.1 Cisticola juncidis
GTTTCTCTGCCCGGGAGTACTCCCAGTGCTCCTGCTCCTCCTGGAGGGGACTGACAGTGGGGAGGAGTTGGGACAGCGCCTACTCACCTGTTCTGCCGACCGGTTATAAGCGGCTGGAGCAGCTTATAACAACAACAAAAAAATGTGTTTGATGGATCTCTTCTTCATCTCTCTCTCCATCTTTTGTCAGGCTAGAAATAACAGTTATCCCTTTGTGGCTTGTACAGGTTTATTGTGGGTNTGATTAAGTCCTGTGTAAGTGTGGTTAGTCTGTTTATGTCTTGGTAATAGTTCATAGAGTAATCTGCAGTTTTTTGACTCATCTACACATGTCTGACCTTATAAGCAGTCTGTTTGTGGCTAAGTTAAAAAAATCTTTTTACAATTTTCTATTTGGGAGTTTTATAAAAAATCCTACTTCACTGTGACTAAAGGCAATAGCTGTAATAAGGAAGTGGTGGTGTTTGCTTTGCCTTTCATTGCATAAGGTAGCTGATGACTTGTAATACTTCTGTTCATCATCTATTATATCTCTTCTGATTTGAGTACTTTGCAGACTCTTATCTCTGCCCTTCGGGGTCGTCTGAATGAAAGACTGATGGCATGCACTCAGTCCCTGTTTTTGTAGGAGAGCATCAGCATCTCTGAGCTTGAGAGACTGCTCCTCCTGCCTTCAGCCTCTTCTGGTGTTCAAATCAGTTGAATTTCTAGGGCTCTGTAACTGACCCAGAGTATTCACAGGGGACTGTTCTGTATGAAAACAGTGGAGGAAAATCCTGGGCCTGGCTGTTTTCTGGCTGGTAGCCATGGCAGAAATTCTTGAGGGCAGAAGCTTTTCTCTCCAGCCCAGCGGCTCTTCTGCCAAGGGTATGAGACAGCCTGGCCTCCTGGCTATGGTGACCCATGGTAGCAGCTTGCCAGCCTACTGTTGTATTCAAGAGCTGGTTTAATGGCTTCACTTTTTAGTTCACAGTAACAACTAAATTGCTGTAATTAATAGCTGGAGTCCTGGTAAGTTGCTTTATTGAGATTTGTGGCTGCAGGCCATGTAGGAGACACAATTGACTAAGGTTTTCTATTTCACTGTTGGTGAACCTTTACCTCGGTGATTCTCTCCAGTGACTGACAGTTGTCACTATTCAGTATTGTGTATTTTGAGAAGGACTCTGAGTAGATGACTTTTTAATTGAATTTTTTGTAAAGCTTTTAGGTCTTATTTAAATTCTTGTGGTTTCAGCAATATCTAAACTAGGTCTTGCAATTTGCAGGTTTGAAGTGTGAGTTTGCTTGTCACCTTATTCTTCTTGCCTTTTTTCTTTATTGTCAGTTCCTCGCAAGTTTGGTTGAGGATCAGAGGTATGACCCTTACTTACATCATGCTTTTAGGAGCTTTAATTAGGTTGGCTTTGACACATGAATTCCCATTCTGTTCCTATTCATTCCCAGCTCCTTTTGTGTGAGCTGTTCTTAGCTGCCAGAGAGGTGGTCAGGTGTTTGCTGACAGTACTTTTATATTTTTGAGCTTTCATCTCTTTTAGGACACTGGACAGACCGGACCAAAGGCTGAATCTTTTTTGTAAACTTGAGGATTGCCTTTTATCTTTACATCCTACTCTCGATTCTGGATCCAAGGGCACACAGACTGGGAGGATTTTGCTTCCTCAACACATTTACTATTAAAGCAGGAAGTGCTTAAATTCTGCCTAAATCCTAATTCCTAGTTCTGTCCTTGCTGTTTTTGCTAAAAATCACAAAGGTTACCTTCATGCTGGTATCAGTACCACAAGTACATGTATTTAGCTCCCCAGTTGGGAAATTTGTGCTCTGGGCAGTGGTTCATGTTTCCTAATGTTTGGATGATTGACTAATAAAGAATAAAACAGTGGAAGTGGTCCAAGGATTAGTGCAGAACCACCAGGAACTGTTTGCCTTTATTTAACTGATCCTGCAAGGAGCCTGTCTGGCTGGGCCAGTGAATGGTTCAGTACAGCTAGAATTATACATGCTGCTTTTCCAGATCAAGGCTAGGATTTGTTGAGCTTGGCTCTGTGCTTTTCTCTGTAAATGTCTGATTGATTCCCCTAAAACTTGTAGGGAGCAAAATATATTTTTCTCCCGTGTAAGAAATTTTTACTTATTTTATTGTGTTTTAATGGGTAAAGAGAAAATACTTAATTTCTTTTGTGTTCTGGGGCTTGAGTTTCAAACCAGTGCTCACTAAGTTAAGCAGCCATTCATTTAGCTTCCTCTGTGTTTGTTGTTTTGCTGGAAATTTTTATTCAAAATGTGTGCTGGATAGAAACCATTGCCAAAACTAAACATGAAGTTAAAAAACCCCCAACCAAACCCCAACCAAATAAACCATGTTTCTCAGACGGTTTGTTTTGTTTGTTTTTATTTTAATCAGCTTTAACTTGTGGCATGAATGAAACCTTCACATAAAAATGTTTAGCCTTTTATGCCAGTATCCTGAGACCTTTCTCTCATCTTAATATATTCAAAACGGACCTTGAAGGTGAGGATGGTGGTTACTGTTTCCTTTTCTAAAGAAAAGAGGCTGCTACAATTTTTTTAAGAACTGTTGTATCTGAAAACAATGTTAATCCTATTTCTTTTTTGGTTTTGGCAGAACTTACAGCAGCCAGGTGTTCCGTGTTACCTTCCTGACTTTGGCTGTGTCTGTGGCTGTGCCACTGCTTGGAGTGGCTATTCTCCTGGACTGTCCTATAGACCCTGAGTCCATAAGGTAAATGGTTTTGTTTTAAGCAAATGTTCTGGAAGCATAACTTTTCCTGTGTGGTCTGTTATTTTGTTTCAGCAAACAAGAGTTAACGGTGCAAAGTTATATCTGGTTCTATCTGGACTGAGAAATTGGGGAGTGACTGCAATATTATTCACACCCAGTGTGTTTCTGAGCCATCTTGTGCAGTTACGTGTCCCTGATGATCACTGAAGGAGCTGAATTCCTTTCTTTAATCATTAATGTAGAAAATTATTTTCTGGCACCCAAGCTGTCAGTGCATTGTGTAATTACACTCCTGCCTTCTGTGAGACAAGAACTGCATTTTCATTGAAGGCCAAGTGCTCAAGCTACTGTGACACTTTTTGAAATATGCTTTATGTAAAGCATAAGTCAGTAGTGTAGGTTGGCAGACTAGGAGAAAAATTGATGAGATGTGTTGCTCAAGAATGTTTGCATTTTGTGCAAAGGATCACATGGTCCTCCTGTTTTGTAGTTTGAAGGAGCCTCCCCTTCTGACGGGTGTTTTAGAGCCCAACACCAAGTTACGAAAAGCTGAACGGCTGTGGGAAAACCAGCTGGTTGGACCAGAGTCCATTGTCAATATTGGGGGTAAGCACTGACAAAACCAGCTTTTAAAGAAGGCTCTGTAAAAGTTGTTCCATTGGTAAGAGTTTGTTCAGCAGTAGACCTCTTAGATAACAAACTCAGGTGGTTATTTTCAGTGTGCATGTTTTCTGAAAGTAATTGTGTTATACAGAAAAACATAGGTTCTCTATACTGTTTTTCTCCTCTTTCATGAGTTCGAAATATTGTTGTTAGATTAAAATCCTGTCTTCCAGGACTGAGAGCATCAGCAGTGTAGTCAGGGGCTACTTACATTTGGAGGAAGTGGTCCCATTTTTCATTTGGCTAGGACTTAACTGGGAATTAATATTTAGAAGCTATCACCTATTCTTCTAAAGCTCATTGCTGCTGAGGGAGCTGAATTTTGTGGTGTTCACCTTTGCTTTTATCACAGAAAATAAATCTCACATTAATAAGTAGCATATTTACATTTTAATGCTGTTGCACAGTATCATATCCCATATTCATAACTCCCTCATATTCCATATAATTCACTCTTAAAGCTTGGATTCTTCTTGCAAAAAATTCTCTCGTGCCAGGTGGGTTCTTCCCAAGTTACCAACCCATGCCACCTCTGAGAAATTTCTTAATGAGTTACCTTGTCCTTCTAATGCCATGACATCCTCATAGTGGGAGCCCAGCATTGTGCAGGAATTATTTCTTGTGCCTCCTGAAGGAGGGGTAAGGTTAGTAGTAAGGCTATTCTTAACCCTTACTGAAAGATCCTTCAGTGCAAGAGGTGCTCAGTAGGTGCCATATAATTTATTTTCCTTCTACTTTGTCTTCTAGTTTATTAGTAAAATATGTGTAAGAAATTACATTACCCAGTAAGAATCTACTGTAAATTCCTTCCTCAGATTATACTCTTTTGCCTATATCTATTAACAATGTACTAAAGGGATTACCTGAAGCTATTGATTTTTTATGTTACCTTGTTTGATCAGTCTCATTAGAAACTCTTTATGGAAACTTTCCTGCAAGGGACAGCTGACCCATGAGGGAAATAACCAGCCTGACTGGGAATAAGTTTTCTGTGGATAAGTGTTCAAGTCTCCTTATTCCCTACTTCATACTAAGAGAAGGATGTTTGCCAGTCTTGTTTTGTGATCAACCTAAGCACACAAGTTGTTTTTGCAGATGTTCTGTTTACGGGGACAGCTGATGGGAAGATTATCAAAATTGAAGATGGGGAAATACAAACAATAGCCAGAATTGGCCAAGGTCCTTGTGGTGAGTGCCAGCTCCTGAGCACAGTGTGCCTGAAAATGTCTGGATGAAGGCCATGTGTTGCTTAAACTGTGTTCAGTCTGGATTGCAAGTGCATGTCTTACTCTGCAGAAATTTGTAACAGAAATATTAATGTATTTGTATCAGTGAAGTATGAGTGAAAATATGTGCACTGAAAGGAAGAGTAGAACAGAGGGCCAAAACAATAGCCACTAGGGAACAAGGACAAAACAGAAGAATCCTGGAGAGCGGTTCATATCCAAAACCAGTCAAATGCTGCTGATCTGTCTGCTCCACACCACCTGACAGGAGCTCTCTTGATGGTGGCAGCTGGGACTGGGGTAGTGGCTGGGACTCCTGGAGAGAAGGGATGGTGCTGGTGGAACTGTCGTGGGTGGCAGCAGCAAAAAAAGGTCTGAAGGAAACATCCTCCCTGGCTCAGAAACGGGGCTGCCCCTGGCAACAGCAGCCAAAAAGATGTAACAGAATTCTCCAAAACCTGGAGATAAACAAGCCTGCCAGGCTGCCTTGCACTGTCTTGACTCAGAGAACCTGCCCCAGGCAACTTTCTTGGCAGCCTGGCCAAAAAATACTGCAGCTTCTGCTCCAAAGCCCTAGGAAAAACAGAGGAGCTCTGTGTGCCTGCGCCCTCTCTTTTAACAGGACCCCAGGTCACCCCCATGAGCCTGGGGTAAAACACTGCAGTTCTTCTTTGAGCTCTTTGAGCTCTTCGAGCTTTGGGTTCCAAAGGGGCAGTGGTCATCTTGGGCAGGTTGGTGTAGGGAAGATATGGAATACAATACACATTTTTGGGATGACCCAGGACATAAGGATAGCAACTTACTTAGAGATTTTTGGAAATAAATATCACTTTCCCCATCTACTTTTGGGGAAGTAAATTTGCCTTGCATTTTATTGTACCTATTTCCCTTCTTCTGTTTGTAAGCACAGTGGGAGTTGTGGCTGCACTTGCTTTAGCTGAGATCCTGCATTGGTCATGGTATTTTTATTTTCTCAGTGGTAAATTGCAGTTATTTCTTGTGCAATTCTACACCTCTTTCTGAACGAATTATTTGCTTCATATAATGGGATTTCTAGAACTGGGTGAGGAAAACTGATAGCAGCTTATTTATTACAGAACCGTTTCTATGGGGAGCTTAATGTCTATCTCAGCAGTGCCTGGGCAGTCTGAGAAGCCTGTCTGGTTTTGGGACTAATGAGAGTTTTGTTTGTGATAATGATACAGAAGCTCACCTGAGGTTCTGCAGCCCTGTGCTGATTGCCAGTTAGAAATTAAGGTTAGGAACTGTTGCTGTCCCTAGTAGCTCTCACTGACATGTTCAGCATTTATTCTATGTAATTTTATGTGGATGCTCACATGATTAGACCCTGGGCTGATTTGGCAACGCTCTCTTGGCTGCCTGATAGGCAGAACAGCCTTGGTAGGACAGCTAATGGGAAGCTGGATTTAGACTTGAATGTGAGTGAGGGGTAGGTGTGAAGAATCACCTTTCCCCTGCTCGTTTCCACTGGAATTGAACAGCTAGGGAGAGGTGGGAAGGTTGTGCTGCCCGCTTTCTTTGGGGTCAAAGTGGTAAGGGGAACCTGGACTTGGGTGCTCCTCGAACTGGAAAGTGGAAAGACTGTAGCGATCTGCCTTCTCCAAAAATTTCTCTTGCTAATTTTTCAGAGTGCTGATGTTCTGGAGTTCATAGCTCTTCAGGACTCAAATATTTCCTTGAATTTATCTAAATTCTTCAGGTTTGGAGAACTCCCCTTCCTCCTCATATAGAAGTCTTCAGTGTCTTTGTCTTCAGAAACTAGCAGTTTCATGACAATGTTGGACCTTTCCAGAAAAAGAATGGGTTTTCTTAATTAAACATTATTTAATTAAAAAAACACACACACCTAAACCTGCAGTAAAACTGATTCTTTCTGAGAAGAAGCATTTTGTTAAATCCAAATTTCTGATTCTACCCTAACTTGGGCAGTTGTTAGTTGCTAGCCTGGCAGATTCTATGATTATCTCTAGACTGGTGAAAACACAGCATGGGGATATCTGCTTCACTCCTACCTAGTAAAGTAGGAATCATTGTAGGAGTAATTTCTTTAATGAATGTGTGTGCCATAGAGTTTTTATAAGCCACAGTTTGAAGTAAAGGTCACATGTACAAGCAAAGAGAACAAAAAAACCCCTCAAATCTTTTTCTCTCTATTTTTCATCAGCCAGTGATATCTGACTGCTTCTCAGGAAGGAGGGCTGCAGCATGGTTTTGGAAGGCAAATGTAAATAATAATTGCTTCCCCTTCCCCTGCCTTTTTCTTAGCTTTCATATTTCAGCTGACACCATGTGGCACTGAATATCCCTTTGGTCAGTTTGGGCCAGCTATCCTGGCTGTGTCCTCTCCCAGGATCTTGCCCACCCCCAGCCTGATGAAGGGGAGAATGTTGAAGAGAGCATTGGTGCTGTGCCAGTCCTGCTCAGCAGTGGTCAAAACACCTTTTTAGCTGCCTGTGCAAAGCACAGCACTGGGAGGGCTCTTCATCTCATTGAGACCCAACATAGCTGTATAGGTACCCTGAATGCCTTGTATTTATTTCTGTTTGGAAAACCATTCTCAAATTGTTTCCTAAGGAGACAGCAAAGATGAACCAATGTGTGGAAGACCGCTTGGCATGCGAGTGGGGCCAAACAACACGCTGTTTGTAGCAGATGCTTATTATGGACTCTATGAAGTTGATCCTGATACAGGTATGACTTTTCTGCTCCAAAGTTTTCTTGAACTGACAAATCTGGGCTTCGTTTGCAGTTTTGCCAGATGCTGTAAGCAAAACAATGCCTGTCTTTTTGTCAAATGATTTGAAGCTGTCTAGATGAAATGAGTCATGCAAGAAATGATACTTATTTTCCTGTAGCAATCACTTCCTCTCTGTATCTGGCTGTCTTGATCAGAGCTACCAGTGGCTTATCTTCTGGAGTTAACATGGTTTTTGTTGTTAAAATTGGTGTCCAGGGTCCATGAATAGAGCTCTGTTGTAGCCGTTTCGATTTTCATAAAAGGAAAGGAAAAAGATTGATACATAAAACCTTTTGTCCTGTTTGCTTTACATTTGTTCCTGCCTTGATCTCACTTTGGTACTGAAAAGCTCTTCACTTTCCTGTAACCCAAATCTACACAAAATGAAGAGAGATGCATTTTGGTGTGACTGCATTGTGTCTTTTTTTTTTCTTTTCTTCTTTTTGTAACCAGGTGAAACGAAGCCGCTTGTGTCAACCAAAACACTGATAGAAGGCCAGAAGTTGTCATTTGTAAATGATCTTACAGTGACCAGGGATGGGAGAAAGATCTACTTCACTGACTCCAGCAGTAAATGGCAAAGACAAGACTACTTGTTCCTGGTTATGGAAGGCACAGATGATGGGCGGCAAGTATCTCCTTCCCAAGGCACTTAACTTGCTGTAAGCTCAGTTGTAAGAGTGGGCTTCACCACTTCCTTGATCTTCACATTTTTCTTTTTATAAACCCATCTTTGCAAACACTGTACTGTGCAGGGGAGGGTGAGGGTATTGCGTGGGTTTTGCTAATGAGACCTGCAGCAAAATAAATGAAATTCCCCTTTTTCCTTCAAGAGGAGTGGCATGGAATGTTTGCTTTAAAAGTGAAGGTGCTAGCATTGTGTTCTGCCCAAATCCTTCATTGATGGATTGAATGCTGCCAGTCTCAAGTGCCTTGTTATTTCTCTTGTGTTCAGAAACAAATGCTTCCTAGCTATTCTGCCTTCTTAACTTAAATGTGGTGCATGTGAGAAAAGATGGAATGAAAACTCAGATGCAAAAATATTAATCTTCACTCAAAAATGATTTATTTTCAGCCTGCTTGAATATGACACAGTGACAAAAGAAGTGAAAGTCTTAATGGTGGGGCTGAGGTTTCCCAATGGTGTGCAGCTCTCTCCTGCAGAAGACTTTGTCCTGGTGCAGGAGACAACCATGGCTAGGATCAGAAGGTGAATGTGATTTTGGAATTATTACAAATCTGTGTAGGGATTGTTTAAATAAACAAATGGAATGACAAAAGAAATCCTACACTTTAGTTATGCCTAGTTAAAAATGACAAAGATGACCTTCCTCAATACTTAATTTTTTTATTTCACTGTTAACATCCTAGTTGCATAATCTTTCCATCATGGGCTCCTTAAGCACAGTGGAGTAAACTTTCTTCTGGGGAGAAGTATGGGGCAGTGCTGTATTTCCCTGTACCAAAATAACGGGAAAAATATTTTTTTAAATCTTGAGACTCTCATTTATTATTTAAATTGATTGAGTTAAGATGTTCTAATCTATTGTCTATAACTTTCAGGTATTATGTGTCTGGGCTGATGAAAGGTGGAGCAGATATGTTTGTTGAGAATATGCCTGGTCTTCCAGATAATATCAGGTTAAGCAGCTCTGGAGGGTATTGGGTAGCTATGGCAGCTGTGCGACCCAGTCCTGGATTTTCTTTGTTGGACTTTTTATCTGAAAAACCATGGATTAAAAGGATGATATTTAAGGTAAAAGAAATACTAAAAAGAACTTAAAAAATGCAAAAAAAACCAAAACACCTTTAGTAGAGGAACGGAAGTGAGAAATATTTGTTTGTCCCGTTTCTTCCTTTTCACAGGAAGATTTTAAAAAACATTAGGTGCTATGGTTAAAACTGTTGTTGCTTTCCCCTGGTGGAACAGCCCTTATATATTAATAGGTAGTAAAATCTAACATTTGCTTCTTTGAGTAGCAGGTACACATCTCCTAAGTTGCCTTCCATCTTGATCTTAGGAAAGAAAAAGAGACTATCTAACCGTGCAGCAAGACAGGATCTACATTTGGATATGTGAAGACTTCACCTGAAGTGCCTAAACTACTTATTACCAGGTGTTTGAAGAGCATTTGGGAAGTGTGAGCTGTTCCCATGACTGCCCTAGGCACCCTAGGAGACAGTGTGTACATTGTGAATGGTGTTAGGTGACATTTTGTTCTGGTTCACTATGCCTGTTTTTGTGTCAACCCGCTTTAAGATGAGCAAGGATAGTGTGTTTTTTTAAGGGCTAAAGAAACAGCATGGTGCTTTTTAATCAATGCAAAGACTTGAAAATACTTCTGTCCTCAAAAAAATAAAAATCAGCAAGCAGTGCTTAGGATTCCGTTCCAGCTGAGCAAGCTCTGTGCTGTCCCTGTCTCTCCTGGTGCAGTGCAGGAGCTCTGAGTGATGCTGTAGGGAGGGAGCTTGGCATCAGCTGCACCAGAGCAAGCTGCTGTCTCTTGCGTGGGCAGCCTTTCAGCCTGCCTCTGGAGTAGAGTGAGCTTCTGCTGATCCTTTTGTTTCTTCTCAAGTTGGCTTTTCAGATGCTGTGTTAACCCTGTGTAAGAGTGTTTACTCAAAATGTGTCCTTGTGTTCTTAGCTGCTGCTTCAGAGGAGCGTGCAGTGGTCGTTGTTCATATAAATGTCTGAGATCAGATTGTGGAGAACAAAAGATTTTGTTAATTTTCCTTTTTTTTTCTTCTCTTTCAGTTGCTGAGTCAGGAAACTGTGATGAAGTTTGTACCCAAATATAGCCTTGTTGTTGAACTCAGTGAAACAGGATCCTACAAGAGAAGCTTCCATGATCCCAACGGAGTGACAGTAGCTTACATCAGCGAGGCACATGAACACAATGGATACCTTTACCTGGGATCCTTCCGCGCTCCCTTTATTGGCAGACTCAACCTCCATCATGTTTAATTGCCTGCCCATGATGAAGTCCCACTGTCCTGTACTACTCCAGACGTGCAAAGGAAGCATGTGCTTGTGGCAACGTGTGACCAACGACACAATGTGAGAGTCTGTTAAAGTTCAGGAGCACTATGGCCACAGGAGGAGATACAGCTTGCTGTACCTGTTCTCTGTCTTGGCTGACTGCTCATGCTCTGGTGTTGGCCTGTATTACTGTTCGTATCTGAGGACTATGGTGAGGCATCTTCATTCAGTTCTTTGTTCCTCCAAGGAAATCCATTGATTTTCCTCTGCCCAGCCTTGTTTGGAATCATCTTGAACAGACATCATCCTGTCGCCTTTAATGCAACTGTATATACTCTTACACTGGAAGGATTTGTGATGGATGGAATTTAATTGTGTGTGATTTGGGTGGAAGAGGGTGGCTTGCTTGTGTTTACTTCTGTTTTAGTGCCTCCTGTCCAGGAGTGATTACAGTGTATGTTCTGATGTTATACCGTGGTGCTGTGGTAGAGGCAGCAACATCCAGGACATGCCTAGGAATCTAGTTGTGCCATTGGGTTTCTTCAGTCCCAACATGTGTAAGTAACATCAGACATTGCAATTAATCAACATGCAGAATCAAACTGGATCATTACTTGTGGACTCCTGTGTTTCTTTATAGCATTGAAGTCAGATGATGAATGAAAGTTGCATTTTCTGTGTTATTAAGTACTAGTTCCAGTGGGTCTGAAAAGGTTTGTTTGTATTACCAGGTCCAGAAAGTCTCCTGTTCATTATCTATGTAACCATTCCAGGGAGAAGAGGGCTAGCTGCAGGAATCCTCTTCAACATCCTTTTTATGAAGAACTGGTAAAGATTTTGGGGAAGAGTGTTTTCTGAATATAGATGTGGACTCAAATAGCCCCTGTAAAATCTCTTGTTGGTGGATGAGGAAGGCTTTGGTGGAAGTTTTTGGAATGCAAGCGTAGCCCATGGATACATCTCCAGGGACTTCCTCTGTTAACAGATACTCTGCTTGTTAAATCTGGAGAATACTTTGCTGCAAGCTATTGCAGAGGAAAGCTTGTGCTCTTACATTTTGTGTCTGGAATGGCTGGCTGCACAAAGGAACTCCAGACAATAACTCAGTTTCATAGACGAGCCAGGGAGGAGGGGGGCTATGGTGGACCTTGTGCTCACCAACAATGAGGGCGAATGTGCATCTCAAGGGCAGCCTTGGCTGGAGGGATCATGGAGTTCAAGTTCTTCAGGGCAGGGAGGAAGGTGTAGAGCAAACTTGCTGCCCTGGACTTCAGGAGGGCACTTTGGCACCTTGAGGGATCTGCTTGGTAGAATACCATGGGATGAAGCCCTGAAGGGAAGAAGGGCACAGGAAAGCTGGCTAATATTCAAGGATCACCTCCTCCAGGCTGAGGAGTGTTGTATTCCAGTAGAGAGGAGGTTGGGCAAAAATGCCAGGAGGCTTTTGTGTGAATGAACAAGGAGCTCCTGGACAAGCTAGGATACTATAAGAAGGCCTATGGAGTGGAAGAAGGTGCTGTAGCCTGGCAGGAATACAGAGAGGTTGTCCAAGCAGCCTGGGATCAGGTTAGAGGAGATAAAGCTCTGAGACAATTAAATGTGGCCAGGGACATCAAGGACACCAAGAAAAGCTTCTGCAGGTATGTGGGTGATAAATGGAACACTAGGAAAAGTGAGGACCCTCTCTGGAAGGAAAGGGGAGACCTGATTACCTGAGACATGGCAAAGGCTGAGGTGCTCAGTGACTGTTCTGCCTGTCTCTGCAAGGAAGTGTTCCAGCCACACAGAACAAATTTCAGGGGGGAAAGGCAGGGCCTGGGAGACTGAAAAATCACCCACTTTTGAAGATCATGTTGTAGATTATTTGAGGAACATGAAGGTGCACAGGACCTGTTAAAATGCATCCACAGGTCCTGAGGGAACTGATGGATGAAAGGGCTAACTCACTATCCATTGTATTTCTGGAGTTGCAGTAGTCCAGTTCATCTCCCACTGACTAGAAAAGGGGAAAATAACCCTCATTTAAAAAAAAAAAAAAAAAATAAAAAAAAAAAAAGAGAGAGAGAGAGAAGAAAGGAAGACTTGGGGGACTACAGCCTGTCAGTCTCACCTCTGTGCCTGGCAGGATCACAGAGCAGAGAGACTGGAACATTTTACTCAGAGTAGTTGTAGATACCCCACCCTTGGAAGTGTTCAAGGCCAGTCTGGATGGAGTTCTGAACAAGCCAATCTCACAGGAAATGTCCCTGATGATATCTGAGGTCCCTTCCAACCCAAAGCATACTATGATTTTAAATAAGAGGTTTTGCATCTTGAAGAACTAAAGGAGTTGCTTCAGCAGCTGTGTGATTTAGTGCATTGATAGTTTGTAATCCAAGTTTTTGTTGCTTTCTCCTTTTCTGCCACTGGGTGACAATCCAACCTAAACTTACACTGTTGCTGCATTTCTTCACCTTTGGAAGGAAAAGAGATTTGCTATAAATATATAATGAGAAGCACCAGAAAAGGGGAAGGTGGTGCTAAAAATGTCACCTGATTTCATTTGCCTTCTACTCTTCTATTAATGGAGGGCTATGCAAATGAAAATTACTCTTCCCTGTCAGTGCCTCTGTCACCTTATTCTGTGTTACCGCCAGGCTGCAGCAGTCCTGTGGCAAGCAGCTGATGGCTGCTGAATCAGGCTGATCCAGACTCGTTCTTGTACAGGCCAGAGGCTGCTCTTTTTGGGAAAACCCAGTCCAGGGCAGGCTGCTTCAGCACCAGCTGGTTAACACTGCTCTGCCAGCCCTTGCAATTATTTGTCTTCTTCTGGTGGGATATGAAAGTTAAACTTGATGGCATCTCAATTAGGGTTGAAAAAACAAATCTGCAGTAGTAATTCTTTTATGCTGATGCTTTGGCACCCCTGGGGCAGCTTTGCTTCTTGGTACATAGTTATCACTAGTGATTTATTTGCCAAAGTATTTTTGCCAAGTAACCTTTGGACAGAGTGCAGTTCTCAGTTAAATTTTTTAAGGGTACTGCAGACTGACTGGACTTGTACCCCATAAGTTCCCTCTATTTGTACAGGCTGGACAGACAGGCTTTATTCAGTCTGAGAGATTAAATATCTCCAAAGTCTGTAAAGTCCCAACTGTGGTGGGTGGCACAATGCTAGGCAACAAAGCTTGCATGGTGACAGGCTGCTTAACCAGGCCACTGGTGTTCCCTTTCTCATAAGAACCTTAACACTTTATTTTAGCTGGCTCCTGTTCCTGGTGTTATGCTGGATCCTGATAATCCATCCATGGTATGCAGAAGTGGGGGACTCTGTAGTAAAAACCAAGATGAGACAGGTTGACTAACACACAGGTCTCAGTTTTCAGCTAAGGGATGCTTAAGAACAGTATTTTCATAGAAACTATTTAACTATTTTTTCTAAAAAAAAATCTCTTATCTTTGATTGGCTCTCAAACGCAAGAGTAAAGTAGCAGCACTAAAATGCCTGTGGAATAAAGAAGCTGGCATAAAGTCCTCTTGGTAGTCCTGTGAGGACTGGTTTTACAGTATCATTCCACTTCCACAGAGGAGGCTGAGTCAGTGGTGTGTTGATTTCACATGGATGGTGTCACACCTGCCTTGAGCAAGGAGAACAAGTCAGGCTTGGAAAAAAACAGCCAGTCTTCTTTTTTGCTGATACAAGTGCAGGAACATGACACCTCTGCAGCTGTGAGACTGGCTCTTCTCTAGTGTGAGAAGTCTTACTGAATGCAAGAGCATTTACAGAGATATCCAAAGGTCTTGTCAGAGCATGACTGACTTTTGGTGGCAGAAGAAAGGGGCTGTAGTTCCCTAAGAAGAGAGGAAGTCCTCTCTGCATAATTCCCAGAGAAGCCTGAGACTACTTCTGTGTCTTATTCAAGTTTATTTTGGGACCGACTATGACATATGAGAGAATGTTGCCCTGTCTCCTGAAAGGCTCAGAGAAATTTCTGATTTAATGTAAAGCCCTGCAGTAAAACTATCCAAGGAAAGGAACTGAGCTGGAGTACACCACAGCTGTGCATTTTAAAAAAGTGTTTTGTTTTGCCTTGGTGGAATAGATGTCTCTGCAGGGCACAAGTATCAAGAAGATTTTGCTGAAAGTATTTAAGATGTTACTCCACAGTTAACTGCTCCGTTTCTTGTCTGGAGCAAACTTCTGTATTAGAGCTGCTGGAACATAACTTGTGTGCCCCTGACACTTTTATGCAAATGTTGGTTTCTCAGTGTGAACAGCTGATGAAAGTGATTGCAAAGCCTTGGCATAAATCTGATTGCTTTAAATTTGTCTGCTGGGTCTGTCTGCTCAGTGATCACAACACGGATCTGATGATGCTGACGCTTGGGCCTTCCCATCTAGCCTGCTTAAAAACAGTGCTGCAGAAGAATGAGCACAGGGGGCAGCTGATTTTTGCTAATTTGTTTGAGGTAGGGAGTGAAGAATTTAGCAGTAGGTTGTTGTAGTTAGCTATGTGTGCAAGGCTTTTTCCTCACAGTCAGCAGCTGTCGTGTCGCCTTATCTGTCTGCTGCCACATAAACCTTGTGTTGGTTCCATGTAGCTGTGACTCCCCCAGCTGTCAGTGGGATCTGAAAGTCAGTCAGCTTGTGAAACTGGGTGTGTCTGATACAGGCAGAACTTCCAGGTCTTCATGTAGAGCTGCTGATTTCAAGAGAATTCAAAGTGGGAAGTCTGTCAGTCAGCAATGCTTTATATTTTAGTGACATGCGGTTTGTTTCCTGTGCAATTTAAAAAGTGGGAGTATGAGAAGAAATATTTGCAGGGCAGAGCTTTGAGCAAGTGCAGATCTCCATTTGAGGATCACTGGCCACTTTGAAGTGGCCACTGGCCTCTCTGGTAAAACTCAGGTTGTGGTTGTCCCACAAGCTCTTAATGTCACTGCGCTGATTGTTCCTTTTCTTTAACATACAGGGCTGGCAGAAACAAGTTTTCCTTCTCACCTCATGCCCTAAATCTTTACTAAAAATATTTTTGAGTTGCCATTGTAGCCTGAAATAGATGTCAGAGACCCAGCAAAGTCTACAAGGGTGTGAACTCCTTTAGCTCTGCTCCGTTCTTTGGTGCTGATGAAAGCTCTGTTACCATAGCTGAGGGGATGATGGATACTACAGTTCCAGTGTGTCTATCTTATTGTAAAACACGCTGGAATTATATGTCACAGTGAACACTTGGATGCAGCTTTGAACATAAGGCTCATCTTTCTCAGCAAGTGCTTGTCTGCTTGGATAGAGAGGTCTGAACAGTTGTGCTGCATTTTCCTTTGGAGAAGAGCAAAGACCTGTTCGGTTTGTCAGCCTGCATGGTGCCAAGTTCACCTGGCTTTAACTTTTGTTGCTCTGACAAGTGGAGAATTGGCTTGGGGAGGTGACTGAGATGAAGCACTGGGTGTCAGGGGCTTGGAGAGTCTCACAGGGGACACTGTGGTGTGACATGCTCACTGCCTGCATACATCTCTGCACAAACCTGAAGTGACAGCATACTGTCTGCTTGCCCTCTTGGTGACATGTGAGAGGCAAATGACATCTCTTCCTGAACACCAGGTTATCCTGCTGGTTGAAGGAAGGATCTGCCCAGCCTGTTCTGGTCTGGAGCTGATAGCTTGGTTGGAAGCCCTTGGCATTGTGTGGTGCATGCAGCTGAAGGAAAAGAGGGATTGAGACCATTCCTAACCCCTCTGACATGCAAGGAGGAGCTCTTCCTGTCTTCTCTTGCTGTCCTACAAACTTAGCTGTGACTTGGCTTTCCTGCCTTGTGGACAGCCCAAGCCTCTATAGCTGACTTTCCTTCTCCTTGTCTTTGGCACCAGACTGTTGGTGGTGGCTTGTGCGGTGACTAAATGTAGCATCCTCTTGTGGCCTTTTTTTGAGCACTGCGTTTTTTTTGTTTTTTTTTTCTTCCTTCGAGTCAAGACACTGCTGTTCCCAAAGATAAGATACAGCACAGCTGCCTCTCCATCACTGGATGCTGAATTTGAGCTGCTGCTGGGCCACCTGTTCATCACAAGTGGTGTTTCTAAAGCAGAACTTAAGACTTGCCCAGTTTTGGGATTATTTGGAACAGATACTCAGCTGTACTATCAATATCATCTGTTTTAAGATCCCCAGACTATTGGTGATTGATGAGAGATGGGAAGAGTGATTCGGTGATCAGAATTCAGTTTTACTCAGGTTTCCCAAAAGCTTATATACTATTTCAAACAGGTTAATAATTTCTACTACAATACTCAGCTTAAAAATCACACAGAAAACTCATGCATTTTACAACAACTCTTTGCTTGCAGAAGCTGATTGAATCTCCTCTCTTCCCATAAGCAGGTGTAATCCCATCTTCTGTAATTTTCACAGTTCTGTTTGTTTCTGCCATGGCATCTTGGTTATCAAACCAGCTATGCTAATCAAGTCTGTTTGACTCTCTGTCTTGTATTCCCAGACCAGACCTTGGCTTAGAGCCCTTCACTGGCCTTTCTTGACCGAATGGTTGTTCTAAGGGCTGAAAGTGGGGGTGTTACAGCTAATAGGAGTTACGATATTGCTGCAGAAAGGCAACGACTCTCAGGAAAAAAAAGGAGCATTTGTGGGGAAAAAAGGTGTTCTTTGTGGCTTAGATCAGGGCCCTGCCCAGTTTGAAGTGCTGATATGCGTATGACTGATCATGGGCTCAGACTTTATGGCTGTTTTAGGGGAGCAGCTACCCAAATCCTTCCAAAAGGGACCTTTGTCCACTGTAAGCAATAATTAGCTCATGGATGAAGAGTGAGGATTTGAAGGAATGGTAGACACCCACATAGAGAAGACCATCCTGGTACTGAATATAAGCTGTAGTCTGCCAGAAATTAAATGTTGTATATTAACCTGAATGGAACTATGCTGTTTAGGCTCAGAATTATACTTTGGGAATATGATTAGACATATTTGCCTTGGCATTTGCAGCGATGCCCTTTCACAGTGTAGCTTAGCTTTTGATTAAAGTGGAAGCACTCATCAGACTGTGTAATTTCTGTGCTGTCTGTGTTTCAAGACATCCTTATCCATACTTCTGTCTTAAAAAAAAAGAACAGTTCTCCCTCTTGCCTTCCTGATGAATGTGTCTGACCATTTCCCTGGCACTGGAAAATCTTGAAACTTGTGTGTGTGTATACCCAGGCAAACAATCCCACAGTTGTAAAGCTTTCCTTGATGTATTCACATGTGCTTGTTTCCATCATGGTTCTGTGAAGGTTCGTCACAAAACAAGTGCACCAGAGCTTCCTGGGAGTGCTTGGAAATTCATCCAAAGGATGGGTGGTGAATGAATGACAACACATGTTTGTGTGCAGTTTAATTTTGGAAAAATAGATACACAACTGGATGGCAAGACATTAAGTCAAGATAGGCCTTGTCTTTTGAGTGTCTTTCTCAAGGAAAAAATAATCATGTGCATTGAGAGAAAAGCTGTGTGGCAGTTCAGTACAGCCGTTCCCCACCTCAGCAGTCCAGACAAGGATAAACTCATGATGGGAGATCCTCTGTAAGTCAGGCTCTCATGGGGAAAGGTCTTGCTGACAGTGGGCAACAGGGATATGTACTTTGTGTGTCCAAGGTGTTATCCAGACCTCAAAATAGCATCTCAGCATCTGTGAATAAAAGGAAAAGAGGCAAGAAAGTTCAGATGTCTGCTGATTGATCTCAGCATTGCAGGCTTTGGTGGGGTAGGAAAAAACAGCATTCTTTTGTCTGCCTGCTTTTCTTAGGAAAAACACTGTTAAGTAATCCTGTCTAGTGGGAAAGCCTGCGTAAAGTGTCTCCCACACAGGAAATCTGTTTAGCACTTACTCCATTTGTGCACACTCGCCTCTGTCACCCAGGAATATGGGCCAGGTGGATGTGTCTGGTTCAACTCCTTGCAGACAGGAGCTGGCCCTGCATGCATGAAAAGTGCTAACCTGGCTTCAACCCAGCTGGCTCTGCAGAGGAGAGGCTTGTACATCTATGACGACATGGCAGAGCTGGTCTAAAAGTGATTGTATAGCTAGAGATGGCCAAGAATTCCCTGCAGTTCCTAGGCACCCCAAATGAATTGAACACATACCTGTTGCAGGTTTTTTTCCCTTTGAAAGTGACAGCTGTCCAGGCTGGAGTGATCCCTCTTCTTACACACGGTGCGTTTGATTTCCACATGAAGCATGTACTTCAGCCCTCTGACAATCTAGAGAAAGCAGTTTCCTCCTTTAAAGTTAGGGCAGGGGAAAGAGATGCCAAAACTTTGGCTAGGAATTAAATGCTACCCCTGAGAACTGTCTGTCACCTACACAGAGCCCTCCTGTGTAGCTGTGCTATAGGGGACAGCTTTAGCAGACCTGAGGGAGATCAGGGATGTTGTGTCTTGGATGTGCCATAGGAGGGTCAATTAGAAGATGGTGTGGAAGACCATCAGGAGTCTGCTGCTCTTACCTGTACCATGGCTTTCTTAATCAGTGATTCCTTAAACAGAAAGAGGTCATTGGAGCTGTTGTTGTATCTGTAGACCCCAAAGCGAGCAGCCTTGCGGACCCCTGGGTTGTTGGTATTCACTGGGACAGGGGAGCCAGGTCTTATGGTTGAGTGGGGTGGTGGTACATTTTGAACTGAAACAACACGTCAGGGTAAAACACATCAGGGGCATAAAAGGGTGGGAGCTTCCTCCCTCTGAAGCAATGCTAAACCCTTTTACTTGTCCAATGCATTTGTACTTCTCTGCTCACATCCCTTACAAAGTAATTTTCATTTATATATTTGAAAAGGTGAAACAATCCTAGGAAATGAAGTGACATAAAGAGATGCTGCCAGAAGTGAAAGCAGAGCTCAAAATAACTTAGAAGAAGCCAGAATGTCACAAATATTATTTAAATGTCTCTGGTATAACTCCTGGTTTATAGAAGGACCAACTTTGAATCTGCTTGTAAAGATAGGTCATGTTGCTCAGAGTACAGCATAGTTTTGATAACATCAAACACTGGCTCTAGAGTCCTGCTGCTCTTAATTTGTATATCTTATCTTACAGAAATAAGTTTTTCCCCACACTCACCCTTAAACTTTTGATGGTGTCTTGAGTTTTTATGTTAGAAGGCTTTAGATGTTAGGAATAAATTCTTCACTGAAAGAGTGATAAGATACTGGTACATGTTTAATCCCTGAAAGTTTTCAAGTTCAGGCTAGATGGGGCTCTGAGCAACCTCATCTAGTGGAAGATGTCCCTCTCTGTGGCAGGGAGGTTGAAAGGAGACAGCCTTTAAGGTCCCTTCCAACCCAAACAATTCTATGATTACCAAGGTCATGGAGTGGAGAAGCGACGTGAGTAGGAAATGGAAATTGGAGAGTGTGGGGGGGTTAACCCACGATCTTTCATATTAGAGCATTTCATAGAACCATTTACTGTATATTTTTACTTATGTAGCACTTTCCCTATGCACCACTTATTTTTCAATAATTTAAAAGAAGCTTGAAGCTTACAGTTGATGTCATTATTTAATCTCCTTTTACATTTCCCTTCCTCCCCATTTTCCCACTTCTGAAATGAAGGAAGAGGAAAAAATCCCCAACCCTGCAGAAGGTGCCATCCAGCCACTGCTAATGCCAATGCCTGCCAGTCCAGGAGGTGACCCTGTGTGTGTGCAGGCAGTGAGCCTGTGTGTGTTTATGCACACAAATTAGACACAGAAGTTGTACTAAATCTGCTGTGAAAGTCAAGCTTTTTATCATCTCTAGCTTTTTTCACACATAGATCTCTCACACACAGCCAGCTGCAGAGAGCATAAACTGTGTACTTAAGCCAGTTTGCACTGAGAAACCTAAGTGGAAGAGAGGGACAGCTTGATGATCCAGAGTCTATTTAAAAACAAACAAACAAAACACAACAACAACACCAAAAACAAACACCCCCCCCAAAAAACCCCAAACCAACAACAAACAAAACAAAAAAACCAACAACAACAAAAAACCACCTCAGAATTACATGCCATCATCAGCATGGAAGGTGACAAAAATTTATCTCATTGTTTATGCACATCCTACTTCTACTGTCACATCCTTCTCACAGGTGTTAACTGCTGCACCCACTTGTAACAGTGCTCAGGAATTTATGCCTTGACCTGCAAGGAAGAGACTCAATTGCACATCTCTCCTCAACCCAAGGATGTCCAAATCCATCTCTCTCCTTGGCTCATACCCCATCTACCTTAATGAGCCCCATATATTGTTACAGGTAGCAGCTGAGAGACCCAGGCCATGTGTTGGAGAGGAGCAGGTGTTCTGCAGATGGCTTTGTGTTGGTGTGGAGGTGATGAGCTTTCCTGTCCCATGTCTCTGATCTCTGTTGGCACTGGGTGTTCACCCAGCACTGGGCAAATGTTGTGTTTTTTCATCCAACAGCCCAGAATCCACTTGTAGGTCCCAAGACTATTCTCTGTGGGATTTTTTTTCCCACTGCAGCAAGGGTGGGATTCAAGAGTCACAGAAGCTTGTGACCATTCAGCCTTGGACTGAAGGTATTTCTCAGGCAAGCACATCTTACTCAGCTCATGGGTAAACCTTTTTACAGGGTTTTAAGGCACTGGCATCCACTGGTGATTCAGGAGGGCCATGCAGGACCTGTCTGCAGGGAGAAATGAAGCTCGAGGCAGAGCAAGGCTTGGTTTGCCACAAGGCCAGCTGTCCTCTTCCTCAGAAATGCCATGTTTTTTCCTGTGCCACCATACCAACCCAGCAGCTGGAGGGACCAGCTTTTTCCTGAGCTCACTTAGCAACTGGGACATTCTGCCAGGATGACAGCAGGTTGCTGCCTTGCTCTTTTTGCTACTCTCCAGCACTTTGCTTGAATAGTTGCACTCATGCCTGTTGGAAAGAGTTGTGGCAGTGGTGGGGCTGCTGACATCAGATACTGTTCCTTGTAGAAGGGAGTGATAACCACAGCTGCTTTCAATCTTAACAGAACGTCATTTTGTGGCTTTTGAGAACCCTCATCACCTTTTGAGTCATGGTGACATCTTTTAAAGGCATAGGGTGCATGAGACTGGCTGAAATCCCATTGTGTGGATGGGAAGATAACTATTATGTATATTATTCAAACCTAGAGTCAGAGTCCAAGAACCCTTGTTCCTGACTCCAGTGCCTGGGAGATCCAGCAGTGTCACACATGGCCAGGCCTCTGAAATGCATCACCTGGAGAGGTGAGCAAGCTGGACAGGTGTTGCAGACAGGTAGACTCAATATACATATTGTAAGCAAGGGATAGGTTATAGCTTAAATTTTTCCCAGCTTTCACCAAGGGGTACTGGGCATTTTAGCTCTTTCACCTGTTGCAACTTGGTGTTGAAAATGACTCATAGCAGAGTGAAGTGGGTATAAAATCTACTGAGCCCTTGTTGGGAGATCTTTATCCCACCATTTCCCTCTGGGAACTCAGATTCCTTAAGGCTAGAATTTGGTTTTCTTTGTGTGCTTTTATTCCTATTCAAGGTGGTCACTGCATGGCACACACACTGGTCTGAAATCGCTTTTACTGTTTGGAATAGTTTGCAGTGCTATATTTCCAAACTAGAGAGACTCTCTGGTGTGAGGTACCAGAAATTCTGATTTTCTCTCGGCAGCCTTTTCTGACTGTTTCATCCCTGGCTTGGCTTGAGTGCCATTACCTAAAAATTTGAACTTTTGTAAGGTGATGACTCCATTCCAGACATAAGGCAGACTTGGCTCAGAGGGTCAAATAGCAGTGCAGGGCTCTAGGTATACCAGCATTCCTAAAACATCCAGGTGTGTGCAGGAGCAGAGGCACAGCATAACTTGGCCAGGCACCTACAATACTCAGAGGCCACGAGTGTGAGATCTCATGATATGAGCAGACAACTCTTGCTGCTCTAGTGAGAAATGCTTAGGACCTGAGCATTCATATTCAGAGCCCATCCTTGCTCCTGGATTTGGAAATGTGAACAGAGAGATGGAAAGGCCAGTCTTCCTCCTGCTCCTTCTGTTGGGAAATAGTAGGGTTAGACCCTTTTCTTCCTCAAAATTAACAGGCAACCAACTTATTAAGCAAACAAGGGCTGTTCCTGCAGATATGCACTGGGTGTTGTATTGAGGCTCTCTCTTGTGCTTTCCTCCTTGAGGATTGCTTTGGGACCTTGTTCCTGCAGTATGGGAGAGCAATCCTGTGGATGCTCTGTCCCAGGCTGCAGTGAAACAGATAAGCAGACTGTAACAGGTTGGGTTTTTTTTCTACCAGATGCTTCAAAAACCTTCTTCCCATTACTCCCTCCTTTAAAACTTCCTCCCCCTAGCAAGGCTAGGGTTTTATCTTTACATTTAAGATGTGGCAGAGTTCCTGCATTCCTCTACAGCCACCAAAGGAAACCACAGCAGAAACAAAAAGCTACTGGCTAACCAAACACATCCCTGAGTTCTTTCAGTGTGTGTGAACCACAGTAATACTGAAATATATTCAATAATACTGAACCAAAACCTTCAGTGAAAAAACACTCATGTATGCAGCTCCCATTCTAAAGATTTAAAGCCAGCTGCAATCAAGAGAGTTCCCTTGCTCAGCAAAGAAAGAAATGAAACAGGTAAATGCTTCACTGAAAGTCAGCTAATCGGCACCCAAGTGTACTAAGTACATCTGTACTTAGCAGGCAGATTGTCACCTGCAGTCTTTAGATTTAATAATCAAGGTCATGCAGAGTTTAAACACTGACAAGTGAGTTAAAACCATAAATTGACTTTTAAACCCTAAATGATGCCCTGGATGGTTCACTACACAAAGAGAAAGTCTTTTGACCAGTTGGGTTTTCATCTGCAGCCTGGACCCTGCAGTGCTGAGGTAGCATGGGCAGCAGTCAGAGAAAGGCTATTGTTTACCAGAGCATTACATAGCAGCATTCACAGAACCTAAAACACAAGGAAAACAGCAATTATTTTCCATTCTTACCTCCTGAAGTCCCAGTGAAGCTCCAGAGTGCCAAACAGCAAAGTGCAGTGAAGCTGCAGGTGAAGTTCACTGCCATCTCCACCACGTCAGAAGAGGAGCCTGACAGCCAGAGGAGTAACTACCCTGCTTCCTGCCAGAGAATAAGTGCCTCTGTGCGTGTTCTTATTGGCTGGTGGGGAAGAAAAAAACCACCCTAAAGCTCCCTGAATCATCACAGCTCTGACGCAGACTTTGTCTCCTGCTGATGACCACATACCTCGACGCCCAGCCAAAAGCTGTGGCTTGATGATAGCAGCACCAGTCTTGCATGAGACAGGGACTTTTGCTTTGTGATCCTTAAGGACTGGGCAGAAGTGTGGACAGATACATGTGATACAACACTGGAAGGGGGTGTGGAGGTGAGGAGAGTTAGTCATCTGCTTTAAGGATCATGGGGAAACGTCATACCTAAGAAACAGGCAATGAGCCCTGGGGATGTGGCTCTTGCCTTGCATATGTGCATCTGTGTGTGAACACCTGTCAGAGATGATGGGTCCAGTGTCTTGCTTCCCCTGATGTGGAGATGTGGGATTCAGGTGAGGGAGATGGGGATGTTTTAGGGGTACCTCCCCAAGGGCACTCTGTGGAACAAAACCAGTAGGGAAAACATTTTGGGTTTGGTGGTAGATGAGAATGTCGTACCCTATATTTAAAAAAAGGTGGAATGGTAACCAGAAAAGGCTACATTAGAGAAGATGAGTTTTTTCTAGGTGATATCCAGAAAAAAGAGAAATGAGAGAGAGGGGTATTTTGTCTCTCTGTGGCTTGCAGAGCTTTTTAACTCTGTGGTTGGATTCTCCAACGTAAGTTATTTGTTTCCAGAAGATCCTCTCTAGGCAGTGCTGGCCCATGCTGAGAAGCGTGAAAGACCAGGGAAAGGGCTTAGTTGCTAGACTTTGTGATGCAGCTGAAGTAACTAGATGACAGATTCAGGAGCCTGGGAGATGAATTGCTGTCTCACTGAAGGGCTGAGAGGACCTTACTCTGTGTGTGTGTCCATTTGTTTCACGTGGGCAGGAAGGTGATGGCTGTCTTTCACTTGCCCCAGCAAGGCCCCCTTTTGAGCAGAAGGGTCTTATAGCCTCAGGTAAGTCCTGATGCAGGGCACAAATCCTCTTTTGAAATGTCCCACACAGAAAGAATGGGGCAAGCATGGTGTGTCATCAGTCCTTCCTGCATAGGCTGCTGAATCAGAGTCCTAAGACTATGGAAACATTGACACAGAATGAGAAGGATCATACTGAGGGGATTTTAATTACTCTCCCTCCTTTGTTTTTTTTTGAGCTCTCATGGTAGCCTGACCCATGACTATGACACAGGTAGGGACTACATCAGATGTCTTGAGCTCCCCCCTTTCTCTTGAAGAGCTGTTCTCTACATTTGCTACCTCACTGCCAGGTCCTAGGTGAATATCTTTCTAAGACTATAGTCAGGTCTTCTAACGTGCAAGAAAGAGGTGGTTGGGATCCTGTAGGCACCAAAACTGCTTGATGAGACACTTAAAAGGGCTTATGGGTTTTCATTCCCTCCAAGATAGAGGCATGGGAGATACTAAAGGACATTCTCAAGGGGTCAAAATAACTAAAACCCCTTTTACTAACATCTTTAGAAAATCAGTGTACTTTGGCAAAATGTTGAGAGTACTCTATAGCAGCCTTCAAGTACTTAAAGTGGGTCTAAAAGAGAGCTGGGAGAGGGATTTTTGATATAGTGACAGATCCACAGAAAATGGCTTTCAACTGACAGAAGGCAGATTAGATTAGATATTAGAGATTAGATTAGATTAGATTAGATTAGATTAGATTAGATTAGATTAGATTAGATTAGATTAGATTAGATATTGGGAAGAAATTCTTTACTGTGAGGCTGGTGAGGATTGACACACATTGCCCAGGGGCATTGTGAATACACCACCCCTGGAATTGTTCAAGACCAGGTTGGATGGGGCTTTGAGCAACCTGGTAGAATGTGTCCCCTGGTAGAATGTGTTGGCAGGGGAGTTGGAACTGGGTGACCTTTAAGGTCCCTTTCATCCCAAACCATTCTATGATTCTATAATAAAATCAGACAGCAATTACAAAAAAGCAGCATGTGTCTTCAGGTGGCACAGTTTTTCCTGCCTTCTTCCCTTGCCCCTTTTTCTAGTGCCCCTTGTATGATTTTGTTGAGGAAGTTTCTGTAGTCCTTTGCTCTTGATATTAATGAGCAGTACAACTAGTGCTAAGTGATATGTAAAAAAAATACAAAGAACATGACACTAAAAATGCCAGCACC
>VXBR01008236.1:37288-106109 GCA_013400215.1 Cisticola juncidis
AGACCACAATGTACATACACCTGTTATTTTTCCTTGGGAAATTTTGTGCTGTGGAATAAACCAGTGGCTGGAGACTATGACACTTGTCCTTTTGCAAGGTCTCATTCCACAGTGCACCAAATGCATCTGCACAAGTGGAGCAGTGTGATGTTTTGTCTCACATCCAACCCCAGAAAATGAGTCAGATGCTGTTATCATTGAAGATCCCTGAGAGTCACTGAGAGAAATTTCATCCCCCTTCCCTGGAAAGCGTGTGTAGATCTCCTCTATGCTGGCCCAGGGCATGTGGGACACTTTGTGGAGTAAATTTCACTCACTGAATTTCCCAGTGTGTGAGCAGGCATCCTGAACAGGGAGAGTATGAGCTTAAGTGGGCACAGAAAGACTCACAGATTATCCCAGGGTAAACAGAGTGTTTGCTTTAAGCAAATAGCTAGCCCTAGCTCAGACCAAATCAAACTTGTCATCTTTCTGCATTAAGATGGATTACATAGAACTTGAAAGACTTGCACACATGAAGAACCCTTGTGTTTGTTTTTTTGGTGGTTTTTTTTTGTTTGTTTGTTTTGTTTTGTTTTGTTTTGTTGGTTTTGTTTGTTTTTTTTTTTGGTGTGAGTAGGGGATGTTTATTGCAACCCTTGGGGTACCAAGTCTGCTCTGTTTTCTGCAAGGGAATTTGCTGGGTTGTTACATTCTCTCTCTCACTGTTGGCTGGAGTTACAAGAGGGTTTGGCAATAGTGCAACTCTGGGGATTCTTTAGATTAAAATAAAAAAAGCCCAACCAAATTTCTATTAGTCATAAATCAAGGATGTAATTATATCCTCCTTTGGACTGAAGAAGCAGAGAAGCCACTGTACCTAATATTTGAATTTAATTTGAAACATGAGATGGACTTCTTCATCACCAATTTTTGTTTCAGTTATTTAGGGCCAGACATTTGTCCCTGCAGCAGAACCTAGCAGTTACTACCATGATTCCTGGAGTAATGCCAGCAGGATCTGCAAAGGATCCTGTTGCAATTACACTCCTGTAAATGCAATCAGCATCTACCCCTGCACCCACAATGTTTCATTTTCAGTTCTGACTCCCTTTTTGTACTTTGTGGATCAGTGGAGGATTGTAAGAAAAATTAATTTCATTAACTTTTGCAGGGAGTTGGAGGATGACTGGAGTGTGTTTGAATTGTGCATTCCAAGGCTTTAACTAAGATGCATTTACCACTGTCAATAGTTGCAGGGTTTTTTTTCCCTCTAAATCTTTTTAACATTTTTCAGGCTTTCATCAGATCTCTAGGGCAGCTAATTCAGTTGGTGTTGCTTTAATGAAGGGTCTGAGCAAGATACTCCACATTGGAGATCTGCACTTTGCAAGGGTAAAATGTTTTGAGGTCCAGAGAAAGGAGAACCAGAATAAAGAATTCAGTTGAGGACTCAGCTGCCCCTCTACCTTTCTACAGCAAGAACATCTCATCAGCCCAGCTTTTGTTAATGGAAAACCACCCAGACAAGCTGCAGGATACTTGAAACCCTTCTGACCAGGGGTGTAGCTGAACAAGTTTGGTGAGGTATAAGGGGAAAGAGCATTCAGTCAAAGGTGGTGGCCACATTTGGGAAGATGTGCCCATGTACTCAGTAACAAGAGGGTGCATGGGAGAAATCAGTGGGTTGACCTCCAACCAGCGAATTTGTCTACTCATCTTTTCTTCCAGCTCACCCACACTCCCCTGTGCCTCCACTGCATAAGGAGCTGTGAATTTTCAAGGGGATAACTGTGAATTTTCAAGGGGATTGAGGCTCATGTAGTTGCTGCTTTTTTTGTTTTCCTACCTGCAATAACCTCTGAATTTCCATCCAATATGAGAGCACTCTGGGAGGCTTTCTAGAGGAGAGATGTGAACAAGAAATAACTTGGCTGAGACAGGGGTAGAAGAAGCACCGGTGTCATTATTTAGTTTATCTGCCACCAGCACTGTTAGCTGCTGTGAGAGATGGCTTATGGATTACACTGCAGGGTGCTGTGATATATGCAAAGCCCTCTCCATGTTTTACCTTGTGGCTATTTTATTAATTTTGACATGAACAAACCTCCTATCCCTTCCCTCTCCAAGTGAAGAGCCCAGATGCTTGGAAGCATTGACTCAGTCAGCTGGCTAGGTTCCTCTTTGGAAACCAACCTGGTTAAATGGTCTTGTCACATTGGAAAGTGACCCTTATGGAAGCTGCAGAGGGTTAGAACTACTAAAAAGCCATTCAGGTGGCCATAGTAGGGGTAGAAGTGAGAGGCTGCCTCAGGATGGCAGCTCTCAAGGATTAGATGAATGCTGGGTTTTGGTATTCAGGGTCAGTCCTAACACAAGCCACAAAAAAAATGAAGTGCAAGACACAGTGAGGCACAGGCACAACAATGCAGGCCTGTGTCTGCAATGCAGTGCATGCTGCAGGTCTCTCAGTGCGAGGGGAGAAAAATCTGTGCTCTCTAGCTGTGTTTGAAAATCCCTTCCATAACTCAGTGGAGCTCCTCTGCCTGGCAGGTACCCAGCTATACAGTGCTAGTGAGACTTGGATCTGAAAGCCCCAGTCTGCTTCTGCTGTGCTGTGTTCCCTTTCACAAGCACTGCCAGCTCTTCCCTGGTTCTTCACATCCACGAGGAACAACCAATCCGAAGGAGGACTGAGATGTGCTTTCATACACAGGAGGCAACACCAGTGTGACCAAAATGCTCCCTGGGCTATGAGGAAGATGTTGGAGAATGGTGTCCTGTAAAGAGCAGAAAATCAGGTCCTAAATAAAATTTAAATGAAGCAGAACTATGTGCTTACCATCATTACTTAAGGCATAAGTGGTGCCCAGGGCTAAGGGCAGTAAATGAAATCCCACCTCCATTCGTAGTCACTCTATTATTCCTGTATTCCTATTATTATTCCTGTATTCCTGTATTCCTATTATTCCCTGTAGTTTGGGCAGAGGCTGAACAGCCACACAATTGTTACCTGCTGAAATCCATAGCTGAAAAATGTGGTTCTATAGCAAAAAAAGTAAAGAATCAATCAGGGCTTAATGATTTTTCCCTGACTGCAATAAGGGCTGTTTCTCAGCAATTGGAATCCCTGTCCTTCCAGCCCTGCTGAAAGGCTGAAGAAGTTTTTGATGACAGGCACAAAGTGAAAGCTTCAAAGCCCTTGTCTGCAGACAAAAGGGACTTTGCAAAAACTGCTCCACCAGAGAGGGCAGTTATGAACAGCCTCTGCTTTGTCAGTGCCTATGAAGAAAACCAGGTAGTTAACAAGATGGACTATCTGTGCGTAAGTTTTATAAAAGGATCCAGAAATGCCCCTAAGCCTCTCCGCTTCAGAGCACTGTGTGAGCTGAGCAGTGGTGATCAGGGAGCGCTGGGATACCTTTTTACCTTACCTTAAGGTCCTGTGAGATTTCTGCACTTCTCTTGGAATGAGCAAGTGCAGCTGGCTGTTGTAGACTGGCGGAATGAATTTAGCCATGCTACAGACATTGCTTGGGAATTTTCTGTAGAAGATGTTTTGTTGCAATATCAAAATATATTGCTGTGAAATTAGCTCTTTCAGGTACCTTACATTAATTTTATTTTTCTGTTTTCCACGAGCAATACACAGCCAGAGCAAGTGAGAGTGCTTTGGATTAAAGCAGGGCTGCTGCAGTGCATCAGGGGAGCTGTTCCAACACATGCTGTGTGCAGGGTATGGAAAAGGGTCAAGCTGTGTGTTAACTTTGGTCTCCCTCCAGGCCTGTCTTGATTTTCCAGCACATTTAGTAGTACCTCATTTTGCAGTATGTGCCCTAGGTGCAGCCAAGCTCCATCACTTCCCCCAGGCCCATGAGCAGAGTTCTTACACAAAGATGTATCTTCTGTATAGGACCGATGGAGAGGGAAGCTGCGTGTCAGTGTTGCCCTGCAGTCCTTCAAACTGGCTTTTCTGGACTGTGCCTGTGGGTGAAAGCTGAAAAGTAAGGAGTTATCTCTTGGCAATGGGAGCAGAGCTGCAGAAGGGAAACAGACTTCCTTGAAGCTGGCCCTCTCTAACCTCCCAAGCAGCTGCAGTGATCAGGTCTTCCCATTTATTTCTGTTTCTTCAGACTGCTGATCTCTCTGAGACAATGGGATGTCAGACTGAGAATCTGAGCAGAGATCAGTGAGCACCTCTCTCAGTCAGAAAGGGCTTTCCCCCACAGAATAGAATTGCCTTGTCACAAGCTGCTGGGGAAGACCCATCACCAGGATGAGTAATGCAATGAGGTAAACTGAGCCCCTGAAGATTTTCTGTGTGAGATGGAAAGAGCTGGGAGAATTTAAAATTAACTCTGAGGTGTAAGAAAAATTCCCTGGACACTCAAGGAGGTTGCTTTTCTCCTCCTTTTTGTTGGGCAGCCCAGCATCACCATGTGAGCACAATAATGAGCCAGGGGAGAGGGGAATGGCAGCTTTGGGCACTTCCCAAATAACTTGGGATACACACTCTCTTGTCAAGGGCTGCTTATTTGTATGAAGGCATCACCCAGAAAGCCAAAGAACCGAGACATTTGCATGGAAGCTTAGGGAAGCATCTGTAGCACTGAAGAGCTGGGAACACCTTTTTCCTCCCTGTGGGAATACAGATTTCTTTGTAAACCACTGGGATATCAAGAAAAAGATGAAGCTGAGGTGAACTCAGAGCCTGTAAGCTACACCTCTGCTCTGAACTGGACTGAGATTTCAGGAATTGTGTGTCCTGTGCATTTCTCTTCAGGTTGATAAAAGCAGTCAGGAGACTGTGGACAGGATCTTGGAGCAGGCAGAGATAGGCACAGAAGATGAAACATTTTTGGGATTCATGCAGAAGCAAAGGAGTTAATTTTCCTCCTCTGGCCTCCCAGGTATGGAATGTGAACTGTATCTCTCAGAAAAGCCCTTGGAGCTGAGCTGAAGAACTCCTGTTGACATAAATGCAGTTTCCACTCCATCCCTTCCTTTAGATGGAATTAGTGTCAAATGGTAAATCACTTCCAATACCTTGATGTGTCTGCCCAACCTCAGCCCTAGGATCACACTGCTGAACTCTGGAAACCTGCAAGCATGCCAGTCAGTAAAAAGAGGGCTTTCTCTTGATTTACTGGGTCTGTGACTCATAAGTCAGCTCCTATTTGATTATTTTTCATTGTCTGTCATCTGTAGATCGGTTTAAATAGGATAAGCAACTGAAGCTGCTTATAAGTTCTGAATGGAAGGCTCTTGCATACATGTACGAAAAGCCCCATCTTTTTCTTTGATTTGGGTTTCTTTTGTTTTGTTGTGCATTAACACCATCTATTAATAAGGAGGTTTTGGAAGTGAGTAGCCAGCTGTCAAACTGGTGGGATGCCTTGTGTGGCAGTCTTGTCCCACAGAGATCTGTCCAAAGGCCTGGGGTCTGTTATTAGCAGTTGCAAAAAGGATGGACACATCAACAACTGCTGGCTGTACTGACATTCGATTAGGCATACTTCCCCAGGCAGTATCCAGGCCATCTATAAATGTCTGTGTGAACTGTATCAGGGGCTGGAGTAAATGTGTGCTGGGGATGGCAGAAATACCTATCCTGGCTCAGCTCATCCAGAATGAGTGGAGCCAAGCCTTCTTCCATTCTGGTTGGGAAGACTGAAAGGGAGCCTGCCCTACTGAATCAGGGAACGCTGCAGGTCACTGCCACCAGCAATGACCGAGAAAGGAAAAAGAGGCACAGGGGAAGACAGAGACTGGGCAACCCCTGGCTCCAGTTAGGAAGAATTATCGACCTGGACTTTCCGTAGGAAAAGGGAACTGACTGGGGCACTGGGATCAGCCCAGCCCTGGAATCAGGCAATCCATGCTCTGACAGACAAGTACTGTTCATACGGTCTGACCATCAGAAAAACAAGGAGGAAAACCCTTTCTCCATAGTCACTTGGGAAACCAAGCCAGGACCAGCTGTGTCTGGAAGAATGCCTGCACCAGGGCCATGCCCATGCCTCCTGCCTGCTCTTTCTTCCCATATGAGGTCAGTGTCAGGGAATCTCTCCAGCTCACCCTCTTCTGAAGTGTTTTGGTCCTTCAGTGAGCAGGGTGTGAGCTGTGCTGCTGCAGGAGGAGCAGGAATGATTTTGCATTCAGGGAGTTTTCCACATAGAGGATCAGACTGCACAAACCCCAACTGCAAGATAACCCTGAGAGAGTCTGAATGAAACTGTGAGTAGGAATGGGGGAACATGCTGATTTAGAGAAGTCAGAGGTTGATTCCATGGGGCAGAGAGGATGTCACTACTGGAGGAAGAATTGGAGCATAGCTCAGTAAAAAGGTGATTCTGACAGTTTTTGGAAAGTCAGGGAGGTTGAATGTGATAAAGTAGGTGCAGATAAGCCCACAGGGGAAGAAATCTGGAGCCTGCTGTAGCATTGCAGTTATCACAAGGAGGCACAGTGTTCTTAGCAAGCTGATCCATGCCTGTAAGGACATCCTGATCCTGCTGCTGCATACCCTGGCCCCACATCCCATATCAACACAGGATGTTAGGGAGTCCTGTGAACAGACCCTCAAGCTGTTGAGTTCAGGAACAAATAGAGATGTCTTGAGGCACTTTTGGGGAGAGTAGGTTAAGCTGGTGTTCAGGCAGCCTGAGCCAAATAGGCTTTCCATTAGGTATAAGAAGAAGCTGTTCTACCTTTCCAGTTCCAGAGACCCACATTTCCTGAAGGATGCCTTTCTTCAAGGCTTTGGCTTCATTCAGAAAACTGTCCCAGGATATCAGTGGCTTTGTGATCAGAAGAGTAATAGTGATGAACCCAAATGCACTCTTCACATCCTATCTGTGGCAAGGTGAGGGGTGTAGTTCTTCCCTGAGGATTGTTCTGGACTACACAATCACCTACAGCAGCATTCATAGGTTGGCCTGATGAATATCAGAAATCTTACCTGCCCCTGTATCAGCTAAACAGACCTGTGTTCACAGAACACCTGAATCTCTCTCCCTCTTAAAAGAACCCAGTCCAAAAAAAAAAAAAAAAAAGAAAGGAAAAAAACCACCAACAAACAAACAAACAAAAAACAAACCCTGAAAAGCATGGAATCTTCACAAGAAGGCTGGTGGGGGACTTCCTGGCCATCCCACTCTATTTCTATTGCAACACTGGTGATGCCCCTTTTTGCTTTAGTCTTGGATAATTAGGAGCAAATTATCCTGAAATTAAAGAACTGCAGAGCAGGAGGAGCAGGGTCAGGGCTGGGACCAGCTTTATTGTGGTACCTAAATAAAGTGGCCTACCTATTCAGTATGTCACAAGGAACCTGTTGAAATGACTGCCAGGGAGAAGAGGTGTTAGAGCACTTCTTAATGGGAAAGGGTGTAATACCCAGGGACTAGAAATTGAAGTCAGCAAGAATCAATGTAGAAATACAATGTAGATTTTCACAAGAGAGAGCAATCAGAGCCTGATCATGAAAGGACTGAGTTCTCCATCAATGTGAGCCTTTAAGTTAAAGGGAGATGTCTTTACCAGCCAGCTCAATGGTAAAAAAATTCTGGAACTTCATGCAGGGATATTAGATACAAGGGGACCAAGAAATCAGTCTGTGTGTGGTAAGTGCTGCATCTCCTCAGTGATGCTTCTAGGACAGAGTCCATCTCTAGTTGAATATGTCTGGAAGAGAGAGGATGGACAGGACTAAGGAAGTGAGGAAGCTGAGCATTTCACAAATAAACCAGAGCCCTGCACACCAGTATCCCCCAGAGCTGCATCCCTGGGTGAGTTGGGTGGGAGTAATGGTCTTGACTTTTGAAACAGTCAGCATGTGTACAACAATCTGTGCAAATTTTGGGTTTGGACAGTTCTTCATTTTTCAAGGACATCATCTGGAAGCTGTTTCAGAACATGTTTTGTAAGCTATTGCACTGCCACTTCCTAACCAGGAAACTAATATCATTTTAGAGAAAAATTTGCCTTATATTTCCACTGTAGTTAGATGTGGTTTTCTGAGAGTACAGTCAGAGGTGACTTGTGGGAACTATAATTTAAAATTACCCAGCTTTTAGATGCTCTTTTAAAAAAAGTTTCTATTTTAGCAATATTGTATTAAAAGACTATATTTTGGAAGCTGTCATTAATCTGGGAATGGTCTGGGCTGTAGTGTGGGAGCATCCTCTGTTTGCCTCACATTCCCATTACAGCACAGTGCCCACAGGCAGAAAAACTGATAAAAGCTGCAGTCACGCTTTTACACCAAGAGCTTGATTTTTGCCTTCTGAAGTGGAGGCACATATATATCCTTGGAAGTACTTTTGGGCTTCATAATGTCCACTTTTCAAGTGTGTTCCACATGAATTACACTCCACAGGCAAAGCAAAGGGCTCTGACCTGCAACAAGGCTTGGTAGCCAGAGCTTGGGTGCATCACTGGAAAAAGCATCAGTGTATTTTGAGTAAAGCCTTTTGGTTGTAGAGGATAAAATTTAACAGAAGGCACCTCTCTAACAGGATTTTTCCTTGCCTGGTGTTCTCATTTAATGCAGCATTGTCTCTGGTCTTTTTGCATTATAACCCTCACTTGCCCAACTTGCTCTTGTCTGCACATGAGTGCTGTACCTAGAGGTCCTCTTCATATATAACTTCAGATTTCAGATATTCTGTGAGCGTGGCTGCCTTTTGGCTTCACCATTAAAGAGAAAGAGAAGTTTCTTTACCCACTCCTTCTCCTCAAACTTCTGTGTTGCTGCATATTATGCTGCACATATTCAGAGGGGTAATAATTTCAGTAGTTTTTGCTCTAAATGTAATTCCTCAGTAATTGCCATCTATTTACTTTTATTGGTAGCAATAACTTCGTTTCATGAATGCAAAATTTGGACTCTTTCTATAAGTGTGCAAAGCTTTGCTTAATAAAAGTAAAAATGCATTTTAGAAGGTTTAAATTAGATAATTGCAAAGAACTGTTGTTATCATAGAATCATAGAATGCTTTGGGTCAGAAGGGACATTAACAAGTTCTAACCCCTCTGACATGGGCAGGGACACATTCCACTTGTCCAGGTTGCTTAAAGACCCATCCAGCCTGGCCTTGACACTTCCAGGGATGGGATATCCCAGCTGCTCTGGGCAACCTGTGCCACTGTCTCACCATCCTCACTGTAAAGTATTCCTTCACAACATTTTGTCTAAACCTACTTTCTTCCCATTTAAAGCTATCCCTCCTGGTCCTGTCACTGCATGCCCCTTGTCAAAAGTCCTTCAGATCTCTTGCAGGCCCCATTTTAGTACTGGAAGGCTGCTAGAAGATCTTTCTGGAGCCTTCTCTTCTCCAGGCTGAACAACACCAGCTCTTTCAGCCTGTCTTTACAGAGGAGGTGTTCCAGTTGTCTGAAAGTCTTGGCCTCCTCCAGACCTGCTCCATCAGTTTCATGTCGTTGTTATGTTGGTGGTCTCAGAACTGAATGGCAGCAGCACTCCATGCCTTGAGAAGCACAGATGGAACGACAGACAGATCCTGGAAGGCCAAGTGCAAGGGCTGTTTCAGCCTTGTTGAGAAGCAGTGGGTGCTGAGGGAGTTGTTGCATAGTGCTGGGGCCTTTGGAATGGGATATTACTGGTGTGGTTTCCTGATTCAAAATGAGCATAGCTCTGGGAATGCTGTTGTAATTTTACCTTCTCTTTTGCAGGTTTTTTCATATTTTGACCTATCTGCACTGGAAATAATGAACACCCAAAACTCCCTCTGACCAATATGCACATGGTACACACAGATCTTTTTGGTGGTCACATTCAGTGAATTTCAAGAGAAACTCTGGGTAATTTTTGTCTACATTTTCATCTCCATTTTACCATCAGATCATTAAAATAAATAAAACATCTCAGAAAAAAATGAGATACACAAAAAAAAGTCCATAAATATTAGCATATTTGAAATGTTCTATAAGAGTCTGTTCTGGCTGTGATTACTACTGCCTTTTATAAAGTTAGGTCTGAATCTTTTATTGTGCATTACCAAGAGATAAAACACAGTTACTGCTTCTGCAATTGGATTCTACAGCCTAAGCAAAAATTCCTTGATTTCGTGTGCTACCAAAAGGGATAAGATTTTAATTACCAGACAGTAAAGTCCCTTCCCATTTTAATGGTAATAGGCCTAAAGTTATTTTTACTCATTAATTACACAGTGCCCATTAAAATTCCAGTGGTTAGGTACATGTTGAGGTCACTGAAATTCAGAGAGGTGTTTATTTGTAAATCATGTACCCCCATCCCCCATCCCTCTGTTCCCCTGCAGGGGTTCCCGTGGAGGGACATACAGGATCTTGCAATTCCCACATGTTGGGCTGCCTGGAACTGCCACTTTTCCTGTGCCAAACCATGGGGACAGCACTACTGTGGGACTGTGTTTGTCTGTCCATGCACCCTATTCTGTGTATGATGTCTCCTGCAGACAAGAAAGATTCCTGTATGGTTCAGGAAGCCAAAAAGTGTGAAATATGAGGATGTCCTATCTAAGTCCTATGCTGCCCACAAACAGTGATCCCAGCTTTTCAAGAAGAGTGCTTAATCAAGGGGAGAAGAATTTAAATTCTCTTCCAGCTCCCTTGGGCCATAAACTATCTTTAAACAAGGTAAAAGTGCTGTATCCACTGGCTGAGAAAATGGGTATAATGATAGTTCTTAGACAATTCTATCTCATTAGTACAGTAGGTCTGAAAAGACACTTATTTCCTGGAACGGAATGGGGCCACAGTCCCTGGGATGTTCCTGGTGCTACAATGCTAAACACAGACTTTTTCTGATACTTACTTGTAAAGTCTTGCCCTGAGTGGCCCAATAGAAGGGAGAGTGGAGGTTCCTCCTCAGACATACCTTCCCTGTGGCTTGTTCTTGAAAGGTGTCTGCCTTTTTCTCTCTGGAAAGAGCATGAAAGAGGAAAACAGCATCCTGACTCGTGTCTTAAGCATCTCCTAGCTTTCATTTTGAATTTGGAAGCCAGGCTGGTGAGGTGTGAGTGACACAGAACTATTAATTTTAAACATCCCTGAGGTAAAACATGTGCTGGGCTGCATGCAGACCACACCTCAGAGGAGCATGGAAGAGGATGGACGGGAATTTTCCAGACTAAAGCTGAGCACAGAGACACTGCAGAGCAGCCTGTGGGGGAGATGGATGCAGATCTTCAGCTCAGCAAGCAGCTCTGGGTCACTGTTCTCCACTTATCAAATTGAAGAGTTCATCAGAAGATGCTGCTCTGTTTAGGCAGTCAGGAAAGGAGCACTATTTTGCCAAAGCATTGGCCTGCAAGCGGCTGCAGAACAGCAGCATCAGGAAAGCAGGAATTGCTGCCATTAGCAGCTCGGCGGCTCTGCGTGGGCAGGTGACAAATCGCAGCTTCTGACGACAGAGGGCACGCTGACACAGGACCGGGAAGTGAGACACGGCCAGATCCAGCATGTGATAAATACCAATCACTCGCTTTTAGAAATTTATGAAAATTTAATAAAGAATAAAATTGGTTACAAAAAAAAATAGTAATACAAATATAATAATAATAAAGGTTCAAAAAAAGTTTTCAGAGACAGGACAAATCATGAGACAATAAAACAAAGAGAGGTAGCTCGGGCTACCAAAACCCGCCCCCTTCCAGGCAAAGGCTGGAGGGAGAAGGGCCCCGGAAAAACCAAGGTCTCTCTTTTTTTGAGCCTCTCCTTTATGCATATGCATTTTTATTTAAATCAAGTCATTTCCAGCTGTTTCTTGTCACAAAAGCTTTCTGTTAATTAAAAAAGCACCTTAGAATCTATGTCCTTGAGAAAGTTTGGTTCCGTTGATAAAAGGCCATAAATTCTTCTTAACTAGAGGATTTGGACGTTCCTGTAACTATTATCTCCGTGCTGAGGAATCTCTCTCGAGCTAAAAAGAATATCACACACATACACAGCTTCTATTTTACTAAAACTTATTGTTAATTACAAAACTACATTCACTATATTATTCAAATGTTAATACAGTATAACTTTTCTACCTAGCATAATATATATAGTAAATATCTGCGTAGAGCCACACAATATGACTTTTTCACACAGCACAAGGGCACGCTGTTTCCCACAGTGGGTCAATCCTGTTCTATTTACCTGACAGAAGGATGGTGCTTTGCTTGTATGAGCTTGTGTGGGGTTTTACCCAGATTTCTGGGGGCTTTCCTGCACCAAGGTTTCAATTCTGAGTCTGCAAGCGATTCGGATGCCATGGCAAAGTGCAGAAGCAGAAAGGGGGATCACATTGTGCCTGTAGCAAGCTGTGGGGTGAGGCAATGACTGTTAATAAAAACATCAGCATCTGGCCCAAAGAGGCTCCCACTTTAACCAGTAGGTTGACAGCAGGGAAATCCAGGGGGGACAGCAGTGTTTAATGTGACTCATTGGCCATGGCAGGCTGATTTAAACTCATCTGTGGTGCAAAGCCCCTCGTGAAGGAAGTCTGAAGTCTGTGAATGTTTGCTAGGAAAATAACCAGCATCATTTATAGTTAAGAAGGTGCATGGGGTTGGGCTGGGCCTTGGACTCCTGACATTGAGATCTATTTGCTGGAACAGAGGTTATATTCGGTTTCTGGGTCCTTGAACTGTGACAGTCACCACTTCTCTGGGTCTACTCCCTGTAATAGTTCATCTTGCTATGCAAAAAGGTCCTGATCCTGCAATATGCTCTGCACAGGGACAGCCTTCTTATACGAGGCATTTTACAGGATCAGGAGGACTCCACCTGGAGTTTAATCCTACTTTGATGACATATGTTTACATGCTTTCTGTCCTGAGCAGAGGACATTCAGGAGGTCTTGCCAGGGAAAAAGTTTCCTTGAAGTTTTCCTGCAACGGTACTGAACTCTTGCCATGGTGTTTGGTTCTATTTTTAAAATAATTCTGTTCATTCTCCATGGAAATTGATTCAAAGTATGGGTCTAAAATCTCACTGCAGAAGGGTAGCTGTATTTCTCAGTGTTCACACTAAATCAATCAGTTGGTGTTGCACAAGAAAGAACTGCCCTCCAGCCCTTCTGTATGTTTTATCATCTTTGAGCTGATTACTGTAGTTCACAGGTGACAAACCAGCAGGGTCTTTCCCAAAAGCTGCTAAAGCAAAGCTTCTTTAACAGGAAACTCCAGGTATTTTGTCTGTGTCAGAGCTGGGAGTCCCAGATTCCCTTGTTGCACTTTCCCTGCAGGGAATGGGATGCCTCATGCTTGGTGCTGCTGTCATTCCTGACCCAGGCTGTTAGACCCCCATGATATGATTCCCCATGGCTAATTATCAGCACAGCTTTTGTGGTTTTTTTGCAGCCCATCTGATGGGCCTGGTTTCAGGTTTCCAGGTGGGTAGAGAGCAGACACCGACCTCTAAAGTGTTCACTTCAAAGGTGACTTGCAAAAACCACACCCTGTGACAAAGGAGATCTCCTACTGATTACTTGTCTTGGAAAAACAAAACAAGCAAAGCAAGTACAACAACAACAATAAACCCAAAAGAAGACCTGCCTCTCTTTTCTGGACTTCTAAAGGATATTTGTGCTTGATTCTGTAGCAGAGGAAGAAGGAACTCGGTGCCACCAAGGCAGACTGCAATTAGGAGGGGCTGCTCATTTTGTTCACGGGAGTGGTTGGGCTGCTGGTTGATTGTGTGGGAGCCAGTAAAGACCTGTTCTTTGTTTGTGTTGTTTTGTGTTTTGTGTACATGTGTATCTTTGAGATACAGGCTTTGCAGTGTGGTGACACCTAGGAGCTGGAAACCTGGCAAAGAGGCTGGTGAGGAAAAAATTTCTTGGGTCTTCAAGCCCACATGATCGCTCTTCTGCACACAGGATGCTTCCTAGAATGAGCTTTAGAAAACACTGTTCCTCACCAGTGTTCCTCACAGTACTGTTTAAGGGAATCATAATGGCTTTCCTGGGAGATTTCTTACAAGAACTGCAGGTTTCTACAGGACAGGTGTTTCCTAGAGGGATTCAGCATCTTGCTGAAGCATCTTGTAATTATGGGACAAGACAACAGTACTGTTTAAATGTTCAGCCAATTCCAAATTAATAAAATATTTTTATTAATTGAAGAATTAACAAAACAAAAATTTTGAACAAACCAGCAATCGGAAGTTCAGTGTCAAGTCCTGGGATTGGCACTGGGTGAACCTTAACTAAGGCTTCTAGTGCACTGTAATTCCCCCTGTTGACCAATTCAGTCCTTTGAGGGGGTCTCCTTATATACAGTTTATTTTGCTGGTGGCAGAGTATTTCTCCATAGTTCTTTGTCCTCTGTCTTTTCCTTCATATTCATATGAGTTTCTTTCTGCCATCTGGTCAGCTGAATGGTGCTTCTGAGGGAAAAATGAACAGTAGTTCAGTTTCTTGGAAAACATGAATGGGGAGATGAAATTATGAATGGAGAGGTGTTTTCCCTGCTGCTAGATCCATCTCATTCTTGATTGCTGGGCATTTCACAGTTCCATCGCCCAGGAGGGCTGATCTGTTCTTGGCCCACCTTCTTCTCTGTTGTTAATGTTGGTGTATTTCACATTTCCAGCAAGGGTATTATCCACCCTGGATTCCCATCAGTGGCTGTTGTTCATCCTGAAATTCCTTTGTTTCAAGCCCGACCCACTTGTTTAATTTATTTTTCAGGACATACCTTACATCATATTTTATATACACTATAACATGAATTATTCCATGTTATTTATTACAAATACTGACCTGTGTAACCACATTAAACACTGACCAGTTATTTCTACTGAAAACTTTGAATGTGACTGGTAAGCTACAAAAAATAGGAAGCCTCCATCCAAGAGCCTTGGGAAGGGAAGTCTAGCACCATCTCTTCCAAACATGTGTGCTCGTATTCATATTCTATAAGATGCATAGCTGGTGTTTGATGGTGTATGTCTCAAAATCAACACTTAAATGAGAGGCCTAGATAGATTTGTTCTTGTAATGTAACTGTAAAGTGGAATCTGCTTCTAAAACACCACGACATTGATTTCCCACAAAGTGACAGTCTTGTCTTGTTACCTTGATTCATTTGTCGTCTGATGGATTTTAAAAGCAAAAATCTGAATTTCAATGATAAACCCCCACCCCTAAAGGAAAAAGTTTAGAACTGTGTCACATCAGCAGCTTCAAAAAGAAGCAGTATTTGGGAAGAAATTCACAGTATTAGAAGCCTGATGACAGGGAGCCTCAAATAAAAGGGAAACATTGAAGATGAAGAGATGGGGAAATGTTGGATGGGAGAGGCATTAGCATCAAACAGTCAGGCAGAATGTCCCTATAAAGAAAAAGCAGCTCTATCTCTGTGTCTGAATATCTTCTGCTCTGACTTACCCCTGTCTGTGCAGTGGTACTATTTTCCTGAAGCAATCTTTATCATACTTGAGACTTCACACAGTGTGTTTTATATGCCACAAAGAGTTACAATTCCACTGGGATGTATTGACTTAGGAACATAACAGATGCTGTCTCTGAGTAGATGGGGTAAAAGTCCCCTGTACTAAACATGGGAGAAAGAAGGAGTGACTATAGCATGTGTAGAGAACATCCAAAGGAATATAAGGACGAGGAAAAAAAACCTTCGTGGACAGAGATAGATAGTGAGGTGAGGTTTGTCCACTGTGTTTTAAGTTTCCTGTAACATCTTATTTACCTGAGATCTCTGGGCTTATCTTCCTTAAAGTGGCAGCTAGGAAATTACATTCTCACTGTGCTGCTTCATCAAAGTGGCTGCTGTTTTAACAAGATGCATTAACCAGAGATTGATGGCCCCATTTGCAGCATGAAAGATCAGTGCTGTTTGCATCAGTGAAAGTCTGAGCTCGTTGGAGTTCCTGCTGACAGGGGAATGTTGGGCAATTGCCAGGGAGGCAGAGCTGGTGGAGAGGCTGCTCCCCTGTATCTGGGCATCACACTGGGGATGGGCATCCCCACGCCTTCCACATTACCCGCGGGAACGATTGCAGTCCTCCCCTGCACTGCCTCAGAGACTGAGTGCAAGTGAGGATAGTTCATTTTGGGATCCCCCTGTAGGAAGCTGTTCAGAGTCATTCTCACTTGGATATTGTTTGTGTGGAGCAGCAGCATGGCTGGGTGATGAGAAGGAAGAACAGACCTTCCTCTGGAGGCGTAAGTCATCTGTCCCATCCATGTCATCTGTCCCAGATGACCGAGTTGCCTCAATCCAGAACTTCTACTTGTTCTCAAGACCAAAAGGGTGACAGGGAGGATATGGGGTCACTGACTGAGTCTACCAAAGCCTACACATACACTTATGAAGTCAAGTCTTAATCTTAATCCACTTTGGGAATGCTTCACAAGCTTGTTGGATGGGGAGTCAACACTGGCCTGTTGTCACTCCTGCAATGAGCAGAGGTGTAAATGTCAGGCAGACCCTTTGAATCAGGCAGTGGGGATGGTGGTCATAGAGGAGGAGAGCAGAGTTCGTGAGAAGAGAAAGTGAAGGAAGATTAAGGCAGATATTATAAATATACAGTCAAAGATGGCAATGGTGGGATGAAGCAGTGAATAACAAGAGGAGCTGAATCTCTTACAGATTATTTGCTGAGAGCACCTACAGATAGGTCACCTCCGTCTGTGGTCTTGTGTCAGTTGTGACCACATTCATCTTTACTGAGCTGCACTCGGGTTTGTTACTGAAGACTGCAGCTAGATTCACAGAACTAAATTATGTGATTTTCCTCTTTCAGAATTTCAAGTGATTTTCAGATGTTCTTAGCTGATCTTTATGCTTCTAAAAGCCTGCGTTTGACCATCTGTCTCAAATTACTCCTTTCAGCCCTGCAGACTTTTCTCTCTGCAGTTCTCACAGATCTTTTTTTTTCTGCTACATTATTAATAAAAGGACCATCAAAACACTCTCAAAGTATCATTTACCCTATTTGAAGGATAACTTCATCCATCTGGGAAGATGTGGTCTTGGGTTCTTATCCGAGATTTGGTGGTAGAGTGTCTTTTGCCCTCTGAAACACTTCGCGCCAGAAGCAGAGGAAGAGTCAGAAATAGCCATCTCAGGTTTTCCAAGATTGTTTATTCTTTCTTATCTCATAGTTCTTTCTGTGTCCTGCCAAGGTTCCTGCTGCGGCACAGAACTCGTGGCAACTGCCCCCTGGTCAGGCAGTCTCAATCTTTTTGTACCATTCCTCAACCCAACCACTGTCCACAACATAGTCTCTATTTACAACTAATTGCCAATACCTATCACCTATGCTCTATGTGACCTCTATACCCATGTCACCTCTACTCTAAACCAATCCCTTGTGACCCAGCACTGCAGAAAATGGAGGGCAAGAACAAGAAGGAAGAAGAACGTTACATTCCCCTGTGGGAATGGTTTCTCCCCCCTCAGAAGAACAGGTCCATGCCCTGATTCCTCCATTTTGGCTCTTCAGCCTCCATTCTAAAAAAACCCAAATTCTAGTTTTTCACCCTCTGATAAACTAATTACTACTCATTTCACTCTCTTGAGCCTTGTAATTCCTCTTGCACTCTGTGCCAAGGTTTCCAACCTACCTGTACAAACGTCAAACCCCTCTGTACAGGTTCCAAACCTTCTGTTTGGGTCCCAGACCCCTTTGACAGGGTCCCAGACCCTCCAGGGCGACCAGAGGAATGCCCTGGACTCCAACAGTGTGGGAGAAGACAAATGACTCTTTTTCCTGAACTTCTCTTAAGAACAACTATTTTTTTTCCTAAGGTTCATAGTGTGCCTGAGTGCTGTGGCAGAGTTCTTGGGCCAGACACAGAATAAGCCTTCAGGAGATCTGGGTTCATTCTTAAGCTCTGCTAAGTCATTCTGATTTCTATCTGTTTGATAGATAAAATCATCTGTGTCCTTACTTTCTTTTTCTTCTGGTGCTGCCAGGACCTGAGCAAACAAAATATGCTCTGCACACTGCCCCACCTCCTGGGACTGTGACTGTTCTCAGGAGTTGCTCCAATACAGTGCAGATGTAATCTGGGATCATGGCATTGAGAAAAAAACTTTTTTCATGAAGGTATCCTAAACTCAGACTTTTTCTCTTGGTCTTTTCTTGAGCTGAATGTATGGTCCAGTACCTGCTGATACTGACCTTGTTTTCCTGCTTGACCTTGAACCTTTCTCATCAGCATAGAAGTGTTCAGTGATGACTGCTGTCTGTGGTTACTCTCACTGGATGTGCTCTGCCCTTCTCATTCAGGTTCTGTTGGACTGTCTTTGTTAAAAAAGGAAAAAGGGAGCTCTTGTGGACTAGGTCTTTCTTTCTGACAGGGCTCAGAAGAAATGAGGTGCACAAAAAGTTATTTCTCCTTGAAAGTCTTTCCCAGATTCTGTCAGTTTAGGTAGGACCTGTTGAACCTGAAGGTACAGATGTGCAAGCCTATCTTCTCTCAGGGTAGTGAATGTTGTGGACATCTGTGTGCCAAATATCTCTGATTAGCTCCCCTTCCCTGCCTCTCATGGATTCAAAGGCCATCTGTCTATCTTGGTTCATTTTTTTCAAGGGCAGATTCCTTGCCAAAGTATGTGAAATTTATACCATTTGTCTGTTTTGGGATATTAGGTCTATTTTGTCCAAAGTACATTAGTTTGAAGATATTTACTTGAATATCTCTGGCTTTCTTAGCTGACTTCTCTGTTTCACTCTAGGTGAGGAGAGTTAGCTTTACTGTAATGTGCTTCCTGCAAAATGTACACACATGAAAGATAAGACTGAAGCAGCAAAGAACAACCTTTAATTAACCCTTATGGCCCATTAGCCACACAATAACACCTGGTAGGTAAAGGAGATGCTCAGAGAGATCTCAGGTAATCCTACGAAAAATGACTTTTGAAAGGCTTTGTGAAATTGTAGGCCTGTGTGTGACTTGTGTAATTAAAGGACAATATTGTTTGAACATGGCATGGTTGTTAAGGATGACATGCTCAGCTTCACCTTCATATTATGTAGGAACATGCTGAGATTAATTTAACATCTACTGTCCCTCACTTGCAGAACTCTGTGCTTAGGCTTGGATAGTTAATGAGTCCACTGAAGTCCTCGCTTTCAGTTTTAAATTTCTCCCTTTCTGAGCAGAGAGGAGTCAAATAAGTGAAAAATCCTATGAACAAGGGGAGAAAAGGAGGCTAAAATTTACATTTGCTGTATTTGAGGTGAAGCTTTGTTTTCTGCCTATGGCCTTTGTCCTAGACAAATGTGCATTTCTGAAGACTATCTCAAGTGTAGATAAAAAGCAGTGTAAACCAGAACAGGGTGCTCAGGGTATGACCCCTTAGCTCTAAGCTGATTCATCGTCCACCTGAAAATTAAGCTTCATACACTCCTTTCTCCTATTAAAGGAATCTCTCTATTGTGGAATAATAGACTTGTTTTGTTTGGAAAAGACCTTTAAGATCACTGTATACTACTGTTAACTAGCCTTGCTCTTCTGGCCAGTTCTGCTTGAAGAACCATATCCATCCATCAAAGCCCTCCAGCCTGTAGGTACCATGTGACAGGGATCCAAATGAGTTGATAATCCTGGAATGCACACAGATTCCTAATTCCTCCTGTTTGTTCCCCATGCTGCATGGATTAGTGCTCGAGCACTTTAATGACACTTCCATTTAAAAGAAGGATATGTGAGAGCTTTCTCACCAGCAGGGAGATACCCATTGCTCTTATTCAGCACTCACTTCACTCTCTCTTCTGGTGCCACCATATGATTTAGGCTCAGTTGCCTTCAATGCTGCTCAGAAAACAGCCCCTCATCTGACATCATGGCACTAAATCTATTCTGTAGTTGCTGACCTGAAAGTGGAGCAGCAACCTTCCTCCTGGTGCCTGAAGTCACCAGCTTATAGCCTTTTCCACAGAGGTGGGTTTTTTCCCCAACACACCGAGTACAGGCTCTGAATTTTCTTCCTGCTGTGCCGTTTGGTTTTCAGAGCCTTGGAGAAGATTCTGTTCTCTTTCCTATAACATCTGATGCTGTGCGGACTTCCTATCTCCACATGCACTTTGTCAACAACTTCCTTCAAGCAGGAAAGCTCCTTCCCCATCTCAAACCTCCCAGAGGAGTTAAGCCTGTGTTGGGGCAGTTGCTGCTGGACTCTGCTGCATCACCACGAGTGCTAAGCACACACACCCTATGCCCAGCAGAATTTCTGTGTTCCTTCTATGTGCTATTTGCAAAATTCTGCATCAGTTGCACCTTCTACTATAGCAGCACAGCCCAGTTTCTGATTCTGTGTCACAAAGTGCAAACTTATGTGGCAGAGATGACAAAATTTCCTTATTGAGGAGCTCAGGGGCACAGGAATCATGGAACAGAAGGAAGACTCAAATGGCACCCTTGCAAAGCAGAGGTTCCTCCTCTAACCTCCTCCTGTCTGTGTAGGTCCCTCTGTATGGAGCTTCACCACTGCCACATCCCATCCATTTCAGTGCAGCGAATAAAATCAAGACCACCTCTCTGGCATGCAAAGCCTTAGTCAGAGCACATCAGGTCAAACAGAGTGTGGTTGTAGCTGCATCACTGGTAAGGCATTAACTGCAGTGTGGCAATGGACTGAGGTAGTGTTGCAGTGCACTACATAGTTCATTTTGTTATAATATTGCACTGGGTGGTTTGTGGTATTTGCACACAAAAGCAGTTTTGTTATATTTTGCACACGCTATATTCTGTACCCCCCTCTGGGTTTTGGTATCCCCTATTCAATTCCTCCCCACGTCCTCTCCCCATCCCTGGGTCATTTTCCATTGGTTGTAATTCCTCTCCCCCTCCCTGCCCCATTTTCCCTGGGCTTAAAACCCCTCTGGCAGGTGGGTCAGCCTTTTTCTGTTTCTCCTGGGGGTGGGTTTTACGATAAAGCTGTGGGACTGTGGTCCTGAGGAAGAGAGAGAGTGCCCCTCTGTCTTTTACCTTCAGTCCATCATTGGGGTAACACACTGGGGTCTGGAGCTAGCCAAGATCTGACTCCAAGAGTCTGGGACCTCGACAAGGTAGTTTTCTTTTGCCTGGACTAAAAGTCATTACATTTGATGACTTCTGTTCAAAAATGTGGGCAAATGCACAGCCTAAGCTGGTGTTTGATGGGGAAAGCTGCAGTCCCATCCAAAGCTGTGGTAACAAAGGAGGGACTTCCCTGATATCTACAGGTCCATTCCTGATTGGGGTGTGCTGAAGTAATTCAACTTCCAGTTGAGCCTGTTTTAGAGAGATCTCTCCTCTGCTGGGTCATGAACAGAACAGTTTTCTTCCATGTGCAAACATGTACCTTGCTGCTACTGGTGTGTCCTATGGATACCTTTCACACACAGCAGCTGAAGGAGCTGAATTCTTCCCTGGACAGTGGTGGCTGATTGTGTGAAAGTTGCTATGCAAGGGCCAGGCTAGAAGAAAGTGTGGGACCTAAGGACAGTGCAGATCATTATGTTCTCTATGTTTTGGAGAGAGTAGGGAGAGAGTACAGATCTTGGGAAGGAAGTAGAGGACAGGAAAAATGTATCTGGCAATAATAAGAGAAAGCCAACTTCTACTTTCAGGGCAGGGGACTGAACAGAACAGTAGGCTTGGAATTTGCAGATAAACGAATTCTCTTTCTCTCTAAAATTTTGAAGAAAGTAAGATGTTGAGATACATCCTGTCAACAAAACCCAAGAAAATCTGGCTAATGCATTTTTTTCTTTCCCAAACAATGCTACAGAATATACAACAGCCCAAACTCTCTGAAGATGGGTCTTCTGCTTATTCCAAGAAAACCAGTGATATCACTGGGAATAGCTTTGAGTCAGACAGGGCTGATGTAACAGTGTGTGTGTAAGATTTCTGAGCTTCTGCTCACGGAGAATATTGGATCGCTGTAAGGATGTCAACAAAAAGGCTTGGGAAGCTTGTGAAAATGAGGAGGGGAAATAGCAAGCTCCAGAGTGTAGGAAAATTACCACTTTTCTGTGTGGCTGTGGCTGTCATGATATTTGTCACTTGGGGTTTTTTTTAATTCTACTCCATTCCCACTGACCACTGAGAAATGTTAGCAAGAGGAGAGACATGAGTTAAACTGAGAGAAATATGGGCAACGGGACTAGCAGGCTGATCAGACCAAATACCTCCCAAACTATCATATGGTTCTTGGAGACATCAAGAACCCCCAGAGAATCAGCTTGGTGTGTCAGTGGAAGAAAAACAGCTACTGAGCATTACACCTAGGAGCTATAAGATCTCTTTGATGCAGCCCCCCCAATACCTGTGAAGTATTCTGTTTAAAAAATAAAATTGTAAAGAAAAGGTTGGATTTAAATCCCAGGTGGTAGACTTAATAGGAATGTTCTTTGCTTCAAAAGTCACAATAAGTGTACATTGAAATATTTTTTCTCTACCATCTGCTTTGCCTTTCTCTGAAGTATGACATAAGTATGTTTAAACTGGATAATCATACCCAAACTTTTTCCATTATCAACTAAGAAGATTTTGGTGTTCTGTTGGAAATCAGCTGTTTTAAACAAACACTCACTCTTGCTGTGCTATTTTCATGGTATAATGGAGGTACTTAACAGACTGTAGAAGTTTATCTATTCTACCTCCTGTGTAGAAAATAAAACTTTGTTGTTTTTCAACAGCGGATGCTTGAATACACAAAAAACCACTTTGTGTGTATGCAGATTGTCTGACACAATATTTAGCTAATTTGAATTGTTGCTCACTAAAGACTATTCCCCCCCCCTGAACCTCTGTTCTCCTTTTTACCTGTGACAGGTACAGAATAGTTTATTTACAATAAAAAGTTTGAAGCTATGGCCATCCACAGAGTCCAGGGAAGGGCTGCTTTGCTGAGTTGGAGGTAAGAAGAGGCACATTTCCTTCCTGACACACAGCTGTATTTGTGTGAGGTCAAAGGGACAAGGACAGGCTGGGAGCCCCTGTGGCAGAGTTGTACTGGATGAGCAAAGTTGTAAAGCTCATTTGTGTGGTTTATAAAGTGCAGATCATGGACTTACCGGGTCAAATTGTATTGAGCTGAGCAGCCTCAGCTCCCAGAAAAATATCCCAGGAAAATGAGCTTGTCTACCATCTCTTTGTAGTTCAATATTTCTTCCTCCATCACCAGGCCTGTTGATTACTTTGATGTGTGGCTGTCCTTGAAAGACAAGGCTTGGGGTTACAGTTGTGGTATTGCTGGAAAACAAATTTTCTCTAGATTACTGTGACAGGAATGTCACTTGGCAGCTTACCAAAGTGGTTTTTTTCCTTATTTTAGTTGCAGTCTGTTTCACTCCAAAGCATTTTTTCTATACTTGTGATGGTGCCCTAAGAAAAACGTGCAAGGTTGTTTTGTGTGTTAATCTCTAGATAGAACTGTTTCAAGAATGTGTGCCCTGGGAGCAGAGAAAACTTGATTTGTGCTCTCAATGCTTAGGGCTAACCTATGTGATTTCTAAACTGTGAAGACTTTCTTTGTCAATCTAAGGTATATATTTTTGTGAGAGGAACAATGTTTTTCCCACTGAGTCTTGTTTAATTTATCTTTATGAAGTACTCCTGTATAGAACACTGTTTGGCTAAATTTTACCTGAGGTTCAATTAATGCATAGATTTCTAGTCTGTTATTCTCTTCTGCAGCTCAGTGTTTGGCTGCACAGTGTGTTATCAAAGGTGTAAGAAAATCTCCTTTACATTGTCCTTTTTTCCAGTGACCACAAGTCTGCAAAAAAGACAACATAAAAAAAAGTAATTTTAGAAGGTGCCTGAAAAGCCACATGGAGTGGAAAAGGTGGGAAAATTGCAGGTGGTTGGTTTTTGTTTTGTTTTGTTTTTTGTTTGTTTGGTTTTTTTTTTGACACAATGATGTAGAAGACAACTTTTTAATAGACCTGCTTTTATACAAGTGTTCATTATACAGTCCATACTAGAAAAGCTGCTTTGATTAAAAGGCTTAAAACCTAGTGCAGCAATTTGCATGCTCACACACAGGAACATGAGCTATGCTTTGTGTTTCACTTAGAAAACTTGGATGAAAATGTTCTGTTAGGAATGCTGCTTTCTTCAAGCTTCACTTGTACAGTACAAAAAGCCTTTTAAGGAGAGGTGCAGAGCAGCATGGGGATGCTGGAGAACAGGCTGCCAGTGCTGAATTTGTTTGTTAAGACAGATTTATGGGTCTGGAGCAGAAGGTGAAGGGTTAGGGTTAGGGTTAGGGTTAGGATTAGGGTGTTCTCAGGAATTCCTCACTCATCCTCTTCCCTCTAATCCCCCTAAGTTCTTGGTGGAGTCAGCTTCCTTCGAAGGCTGATTGATTGTATTTGCCAGGGTTTCAGTGTTTGGAGTGAGAGCTGTGGCAGTGGAGCTCATTGTCATTACAAGGCAAGCTCTGAGCTTGTGCTGAAAGTTCATCTCCTGTAGCTTTTTCAGTCTTTGGACATAATCCTATTATGTCAGGTAAGTGGGCTGTGCTCCTCCCAGTGAGTAAACAAAGCAACACAGTTTTGGGCAAGATGAGAAGAGAGACCTTTCTGTGTTAGCCTCATGCTTGGGACAGCACCTTGCTTTCATGGAGAAGTAAGTTAAGAAGACAGCTCTAGCACTGCTGTATCCTGGATTGGCAGGCAGTGTTTGAAGGCTTACTCTTGGTAAGCCATTTGGGAGGAGCAGGCAGCTCCATGATGGGAGTTTTCTGGCTCTCTGTTTTGCAGCAGTTTATGGTTTAGCTCAAGAATGCAGAAAGGCTCTGGGATGTTCAGCAGTCACAAACAAGGAACTGCTAGCTATGATTCCTGTACCTTTACTTTTGTTGTTGAAATGTCCTGGATCAGAATACATCCAAGGTTTCTTTGGTAAGCATGGAATCACTGCTGTGATGCAGAGAGGGATGGTTTATGGCAGCAGTGTTGGGAGTGGGAGTTTCTATCTGTCCCCCATTCCGTGGGATCAGTGAGAGGGTAGGGCTTGGTCAGAGGGTAAAAGCACAAGTTCCTATGTCTCAAAAGGCACAAGCTGAGTTTTCTGTTGAGCTGGGCACCACTGAACTTGGTGTGTTAAAACAGAGCTGGTTTGTAGTTCTAGGCATGCCTCTGCAGAGCACAAATTTGTGAGTGACTGTCCCTGGTCTTTTTGAACTAATAGGGAGCAGAAAGAGCCACAAAGGGTTCCTCTTATCTTTTGTGCAAGGGGTAAATCATCTTTTTGCAAAAAAAGGTGCAAAATAATAAAACAGGTCTGTGGATCCCCTTAGTAAAACTCTGAGTGTGCAGGGTTAAGTCTTTTGCATTGGTCACCTAGTTCAAGGAGAATGTGAGGGCACTGCCTTGGGTTTCACACTTGGTTTGTGCTTGTATGGGAGCCAGGGGGGTGGCTCTTAGGATAAAAATGTACCTTGCACATGGACCTCTAGGACACCTGGGCAATGTGCCAGGGTTTTCTCACTAGGACAGTCCCTCAAATGTGGCAGTGGATAACCTAATGAGCATTATTAGCTTTTTACATCGGCACTGGGAGCCAATAATTCCTCCTGAAATCTATGCTGAAGTGGGCACTAGGAAGGGCTGACATTTAACTTTCCCAAAAAAATTAATTTCAAGGAGTAATTCACTTCAGACTAATTTTAGAGCAAATAATCTAAGAAGCCTGAGGAAAGTGGAAATTCAGGCAGTCTGGACACCAGGACATCAGGGGATTGCAGTTCTGCAGAGGTGACTCAGGGTGCTAAACTCTTTATAGGAGGAATGACGTTTTGGAGCTGGTTTGATTCAGGTGCATGGGTTGTTATGTGGGTGTGAGGCAAATCAACTCCATATTTTTAGAGCAGAAATTGTTTTCCTTCCTTATTAATGTGTCAGGATCCATAACAGCACAATATGCAGAGGTTTTGGTTTGTGTTTTTTTGATTGTTTGCTTGTTTCTCATTTCCAGAAATCTGAATGAATGGCTCCTTTCTACACACCTTCCAGAAAGAGGCAGGGGGAAGCTGTATAGTCCAGTTCTCTGCCAAGGGACCTGTTGAGTATTTCAAGCTTCCCTCTCACTTTTCCCTGTGTGCCCACATTGCCAGCTGGCTGCTGTTATGGTTTGCAGAGATGTTTATCTGGTAAAATAAAGGAAAGTTTTCAAATCTCCTGCTCTGGATTAGAGTAGGTTTCTGGAGCCTGCTTTCTCCTCTGTAGAGGCAAGAGCTATCTAAGGTGAGCCCTGTACAGGGATGCTTGTTAAGAGCTGGTGTAGAGGGGGGACAAGCTGATAACATGACAAACTGATAACATTTATATCCACTTGATCCTAGAGCTGCTTTTATCCACAGTGGAAAATGAGTCTGTCTCCTGAATGCAATCTTTTGCCTTGTCAATTTGTTTTGAAAAGTCTGCTCCTAACTCAACAGAGTGCACAAACTGTGTTTGTGCAAACTGTTTTAACTGCACTATCCAGCTCTTCTGTACTTAAATACTTTGTCTGGATGGCTGCTTAGTATGTACATCTGGTGACCTTCATTATAATTCTCTAACTGCTTGCAGTTCACTTGGATGGTTCCAGTAGGGCATGATAGCTTTATTAAAAATTGTTTTTTTCCAAAAGTATTAAGTTACTTGCTCTCACTTCTTTGCAAAATAAAGTAAGTATTTAGATGCATTCTGAGGTATCCTTAAACATTGCTGTGGAGAGCTGAGCTACTTCATGTGTCACAGCTTTGGGGGACTTGAGGCAGTTGGTCCCTCTCCCCACAAGTCCTTGCCATCTGATCAGGGCTCAGGGATGTGTCTAGTCTGCTATCCAAAGGGGGGATAGAGGGACAGGGAAGGGTCAGGGCCTACCTTTTGTCATCCAGAGGTGCAGTGACAGAGCTTGAATGCATCCTGCACTTCCTGAGGGTTTTGGCATCGTGGCTTAGGCTACCTTAGGTGTGGTGGAGGCATTAGGTTTGGAGAGAGCTGTCAGAGGAGATGCTGATAAGAAGTTCACTGGGGACTTCCCCTGCCTTTGATTGCATTTGTCCTTTAAACTGATGTTCTCACTGGGTCTGTCCTGCCTGCCTTGCAGGGGTTTATGATTGCATCTTTGATAGTGAATTTCATAGTGGTTGGGGCTAGATAGGACCTCTGGAGCCATGCAACCCCCTTGCTCATGTAGGGCCACCTAGGCCTGGTTGCAGAACTGCTAAGGCTGGAGACTCCACAGCCTCTGGCAGGACTTGGTCACAGTTCTTGCCATGTTCAAACACAATTTTCTGTATTTAAGTTTGTGACCACAGCCTCTTGTTCTTACACTGGACACTGCTGAGAAGTGCCAGGCACTGGTTTCCTTACACCCCCTCTGTCCTTGGATATCCCCAACATCTGTCTGGACAAGGTCCTAATCCTGTCTGGACCCACTTTGAGCTGCAGGTTAGACTACAGACCTCCAGAGTCCTTTCCAAACTTTTATTTTCATGTGATTTTTATGGGGGAGACTAAGGATTGTAGTTAACACTGAAGTGTTTTTGGTTTTGTTTGTTTGGTGGTGAGTACCTGAGTACCCTTCTGTGGGTGAAACTCTTTCTTTCTTTTTTTTTTTTACACTCTTTTTTATTAATATTATTGTGGCTACTGACATTTTCAGTAAATTGTTATTCCAACTCTCAATCTTCTAGTGTTCCCCCATTATTGGAAGAAGCAGGGAAAAAGAAGAAGCTTGAGTGGGTTTAATTTTGCAGCTGTGCTTCAAACCACCACACAAGCTCATCCAACAGCAGCAGCACTGAGTAAAATAATACAATTATGGGCAATTTTGCCCAGGTTCCTCTTTAGTCAGAGCATACTTCTTTTTATAAGAAGCCTTTAATTTTGATTACTGCAAACACTCCAGTCAGAGGCACTCAGCAGGTAGCTATGGCAACCCTGAGATAAGTTGTCTAAAATATACCAGGTAAAATAATGAGAGGATAATAATATGGTTTTAGTTCAAATAAACTATTAAGTGTGAGTAACAGTTTTACATTTAAAAAACACACTGTATTTCTGGGCCACAAATTAGTCATAGTTCAGGGCCCATTGTTCATCTCACTGCTGTAGGTGGTCTCCAAAGAATACTGCTGATATTCGCTTCCTGATTTGTTAACCTGGCACTCAGCAGGAAAAAAATCTTGTGGCTCCAGAAAATAAAACTGTTAAAAAGAGAAGAGACAGGGAGAGAGCTCTGGTTAGAAAGATTACCCATGCAGAGAGAGCTACAAGCCCTTCTCAGAGTCTGGCATAGCTAATTTATTGTGACTGTGCTCCTGATATCACTTTTCCCCTCAAATCCTCTCTACTGGACCCAAATCAAAACTAGCAATTAGCAGCTGGGTCAGAAGTGTTGTGCATACTCAAGATGGGATAGTCACTACCCAAAGAAAACTTCTGATTTAAATAGTCTAGTGTGTTTTCTTAACTTGTGGTGAAGGAAAGGAGAGCTGGTCACAGGACTAAATAGACCTCTCCTAACATCAAAGAAGAATTTGTCTTTCAGACCTGGCAATGGCCGAAGGATTTTTGGATCATAAATCCTGCAGCAAACTTTGCAGCTTCTTTAACTGGTTCACCTTGAAGCATCTGGTACATAAAAGATTATTATGTCATTTTTTCACAACCAGTGGCACAGTACTGTCTGAAGCACACATAGTAAAAAACAAATTTTATGTATATATGTATGTATGTATGTATGTATGTATGTATCTATCTATACCTCTCCCCCTTTTGGGTATCCTTCTGTATTTCAAGATAGTTACAGAAAACACAGATAATAAGCAAAGAGCCTTTGCTGAGTTAGCTTCCCTTACCAAAAACAAAATATAATTTAATGTGTTTTAGGTCAATGGAGCTGGTCATGTGAGAAAAAAGTTCTCCATGGGGTTGCTTTTCAAAATGGACTTTGTCATTGATTTTTTGTTTTTCAGAGGCTCTTCCTAACCAATTTAAATTCCTTCTCCAGGAACTCCAAGTATCTCTGGATGCTTGTTTTGTCAGGTGATGGCTCTGAAAGAAATTCCCTTTGTATCACAGCAACAGTGTCTTAAATAATGCAGTTTGCAATGTTTAATCAGCCATTACCCACAGCAAGATTTTGCAGGTAGAAATGGGTGGAGAAGATGGAAGTCCTTCACCCTCTTCCAGAAACCAGTCCCAGCAGGTGGGGGCAGATCCACTTCCTGCCTTCTCCAAAGCCTAGGAGTGTTTCCCTTTGGCTTGGTGGGCTCTCCTGCTCTTTCCCATCAGCTGTGCTTCATTCATAATCCTGCAGTGCCTTGGATTTTGTACCATTCTCCTCCCTATTGGTAGTTCCTGGAGTTTCTAAGGCATTCAGACATGAGGGTTCCTCACAGAAGTGGTCTCAGGAAATCAGGGTGCTCTGTTAGGCCTGGGGTGAACTAGAGATCTGTGTTCCACATCTGTCTGTCAGTCTGGGCTTCAGACTTCCTTTTCTCATTGAGTCTCACCCCTCTGTGTTTGACACAGCACAATGTGGCTGTCAGGCAAGATAATGCTCAGAAGCACAAATAGTTCCTCTCCAGCTCCTGCTCTCCTTGATCCTTAATTGCCTTTTTTTTTTTCTTCTTTTTTTTTCTTCTTCTGATTTCCTCTTTTTGCCTCTATGCTGCCCCTTGAACCACCTTGAGGATTTCTCAGCCTCTGTCACTGGCTGTTGAAAGGCTGTTCATACAGTGAACAAAGAAAGGCAGAGCTGAGGTCTGTTGTTGAATTTTAATTCTCTTGTTGGCTGGTGGCAGGGAATTAGCCAGTGAAAGTCTCTGACATTGGCACTTTCCTGCTACCCAAGTGCTTAACTGAGTGTTCCAGCAACAGCTGTCCAGCCCAGTCTCCCAAATCTGATTGTGCTCCATTTCTTTCCCTCAGCCCTCAGACAAATATTAGAATATTCAAAGCTGTAGGAACACCATCATAGAAAACTCAGGTGCAAAATCCTGCCACCAAGGCTCTGGACAACCCTGCTGTGGGACTTCTTGTGAGAGGCTGCAGGTTTGGGAGAGAGGTAGGCTGCAGGACTGTCAGTGCAAGGCAAAAGAACTGTAAAACCCACACAATCCTGTGTCTACCTTGCTCATTTGTACTCACTCCTGTAGCTGGCAGGTTCTGAGAAACAGCCTGATTTACTGGGGGTGCTGGGAAACTGCCATCTCCTTATCTCTTCTTGTTTCTGGACTACCAAAAGCATTGAGCTGCTGCACACTGAGAAGTGCAGGACTGGGTTCTATTTTTGCCAGCAATGTTTCCCTGCATTCCTGCTTCTGACTTGATCTGGGTTTTGCCTGGTTTCTATAAACAGGGTTGTATTGTATCATCCCTTTTTTTATTTCATGGAAGGATGTTGTCTCACCAAAACCCATCTTCTTAATAACCTGTGTTAGTAAACTCAGCACCTCCAATTTTTCCTGAAGAAGCCAGGGAATCATTCTCCTTTTCCAGGACAAAATTTTGCCCTTCAACACCAGCAATCACTGTAATATATGTATGAGAGTGTTCCTCTTCCATTGGCAGTTCTTTTCCAGCCATGCCATGCCTTCTCACAATGCTTAACCTGGGCTTGCTTGTGCAAAACTCATTGCAACAAACAAACAAATTAAATACAGAAAAAAAGACATGGAGCAAAAATCCCCTGCCAACAAGCCCAAAATAAAAAGGAGGAAGAACTGAGCTGCTGGTTTCTCAAGAAGAAAGGCAAGTGAGAGGTGACAGCTTGTATACTCAGCTGTGGAAGTGCACATCTCTGTGGGACAGAGAAGATTGAAAGTACAGGAGTGTTGAGAGAAAGATTGAATTTTGTGGGCTGTAGAGCAGGGCATTGCACACAGACTGTCATTGCACCATACATTGGTACTGGAAGAGATCAGTGCACCAAATCCAGAGCAGCTTTTAGTGAAGATAGCCTTGGGTGCTATCCATGCTAACCCTGCATGGGTGCTATGCCTCCACACTGGGCTTTGTGCAGCAGAGACCTTAAAAAGAGAGTTGAAAGAAAACTGCATGCTTCATCTTTTCCTGATAAAGTACAGCTTGTCTATGTCTGTTGCAGTATTCCATGCAAAAGTTTATAAAAACCAAGTTAGGTAAACACTGTTGGGTACCTCACAAACAAAGTGTGTGAGCACTTTGGAGGGGCAAATTTAGGATTCCCTGTCACCTTGAAATAGGGCAAAGGATTACTCAGTCCAACTGATGAAAGGTGTGATGTAATTTTTTCATTGTGATATTGATTTTAAGTAATCCAAGCTCCGTTTAGCAGGAAGTAAAACATGGTGAGAGAAGGTTTTGTAAAAAATATCTGAAGTGTCTCTATACTAACTGAAATGTGAAATGTAGAAGAGTTTTGCCATAGTGTTGTAAATGGCCTGGGCCACTGCCAGATGATCCAGAAAGGTTGTCCTTATTGCTCTGGCTGGAGTGTGCACCTGGTGTGGATTGTACCAGTTTGTGGGATAGTGGGTGGTATGAACCACACTGTCACAGTGGTCTAGAAATCCCTTGCAGTGGCAAAAAGGTTTTGTGTGCTCAAAATACATCTGTTCTGTTAAAAACCTGCCCTGCCACAGAGGTGAGGTTTGTGGCTAGTCTGTGTAAATGGGTTTTCCAAAGTCTCTTTCAAGCATGGGTATCAGCAGTGAGCCTTGTTGTGCTAGAGGATACTGGGTTTCACAGTGATCGTGGGTCCTGGAGCACTGCCAAGCAGTGGCAGTGAAAAAAGCCAGTGAAAAACAGCATTGAATTTTAAGGGGCTTTTTGTGCTAAAAGCAATTTTGTGGTCAGGCATTGCCTGGCATAATTCAAGGCACCTATTGTTGCTGCATTCTTCTGGTGCCCAGGAATGAGCCAAAGCCATTGCTGTCTTCTCTCTGTACTCTGTGCAGCTGTGGGTGCACACAGATCTACACAGACTGGGCAGCTCAGTGGAGGTGTCCAGTGTCCCCATCTATCAGTGCAGTGTGAGGATTTAAAGGATGCAGTTGCACATCTCAGAGCACTGTTAAAGAAGGAAGTTCCCATAAGATGAGCCACCACCAAAGGAACTTGAGGTAAGGACAGATGGCAAAACAGGAAGGCATTAATTCCAGGCCTAACATTCACGTGGTGGCAAGTTGTGGGAAGAGACACACATGCCAACCCAAGTTGTGGGAACAGTGTCTATACTCTGCAGAAACCCAGGGCTTGGATTGTATAAAAGTGTTACCCCCAAAGGAAGGACTCAGGAACCCCCACTACCAAACACCACGGTGAAGAAGGACCAGCAGGATGCTGTAGGGATCCACTTGATGGTGGTATCTTTCTACTTTAATCTCTCTCTGTCTCTGTCTTCCCTCCTAATCCCCTTCCTCCTATATCTCTCCACCTCACATTTATGGTTAAATGAAATCCATACTATTGATTTTGGCATGTGGTCTCTTTTGCACCTCAATTTGGGCAGAGGCATCTCCTATCATGAGATGATAACATGCAGGGGAGCAGTGTGTACATCACCCAGGGCAAGCAGGATCCTGGGCTAAATTAGGGCCCCAGTGCTGCTGCCCTGGTGCTACTCAGAAACCTCAAATGTGCTCCATTCTCTAGCAGGTTATGAACCTTTTGATTCCTTTTAACTTTGAATCCATCTAGCAAATGGGAGAAATGTATGATCACAGAATTGTAGAGCAGTTTGAGATACACTGAACCTTTTAAATGTCATCAGTCCAACTGCTCTGCAATGGGCAAGGATATCTCCAGCTAGACCAGGTCACTCAGAGCCCTGTCCAACATGGACATGAATATGTCCAGTGACTTCTGGGCATTTACACTTCAGAGTATGTACAGAGTACACTTTACACTTCTAATGTTCCAGAGTTTCACCACCATAATTGTATAAAACTTTCTTGTACCTACTCTTAATTGTATCTTCTCCATTTGCAACCATGGTAATATAAAAAAGATTCAGATGCTATAGGAAGCAGAATGAGGAGGCATTTAATGTTTCTCAAGTGAGAAAACCCCAGAAGGCCGGTTATTACCTGCTCTGCAGGCCAGAAGAGTAAAAGTCCGCTCAGACAAGTCCAGCTTTATATGTGCATTCCCAAAGTCACATCCAGCTTCTTCAGTAGTTAAACAATATGTCAGTATCTACAACTTAGCCTCTAATAAGTCCTCGTCTCTTCTACAAGAAATTAACAAGTCCTTACAGGGTTACAGAGAACTGTTTCTCCTATAACTAAAAACTAAGCTGTGTTAACCCATAACAGACATAAAAGTAAATGAAAGAATAAATCTGACCCCATTATGGAGCTTTAATAAATCTGGTGATAAATCAGAGGCAGCTGATAATGTAAGAGGGCAATGCCTGTTTGCAATACAATCAGCACATGATAATAAAAGATGTGTCCTTTTACTAAGTGATGATGAAGCACTTCTAGATGCCTTGAGGATCACCTTGTAAAACTGGCTGGTGAAAGGAAAAAGTCAGATCAAGGCAAGTGTCAGTCACACTGGAATATGTGGAAGAAACTGAACTGCCTTGGCTTGCCCAGCAAGGCTGGTGTGAGAAACAGGGAATCTGAGCTGACCTCCCCAGCTTGCAATTCTGAATCTGTCTTTGAGATGAAGAATCCTACCAAGCAAGAAGGACAATGGCTCCCTTGCAATGCTGCCAGATGGAAACTGTGCCTAAAAAGCTACTGTGAAACCCTCATAAAGCATGTAAGAAACCTAAACATCAGTTGTGACTGGGATGAGATGATGTAAAAGCAGTAACCAACAGCCAGAGTTAGCAACCAAAAATTTCCTATCACTTCATAAACCTTGGTCTGGGCAGTGAAAGGATGAACAGGGCTGTGTAATTATAGCCAGAGTGTTCTCAGCGTACTCAGTGCAGCAGAATCAGATGAATACTGCTGAGCTTGGGAAGCTGCTAATTAGTTTCATTTCTGTAAATTTCCATCCCATAAGCTGTATCCTCAGCTGGTGTTCCTGCTTACTTAGCTCAGATACAGTGTATGCAATGGAGTTCTGAGGACTTGCATCCAAGACGTCTGCTGCCAAAATGAAAGCAGGACGCCATCATTCATAGAGCTTAAAGCTGGATCAGCTTTTTATGGCTCTGTATCATCCCCTTGTACAATAAAATCAAGCTTTGAAACTCTATCCAGTGATTTCTCTATCTGGCTCCCAGACAGAGATTAGTTAGGATGGATCCTTTACCTGGCTGGCTGTAGACTTACAGTGACAGTGATTCTGCTGTGTCCTGAGGGAAGGCCCAGGGTGACTGATTTGTATTCCTTTCAGATAAGATCAGCTTTCAGTGTTCAACTGTGCTGGGTTTTTGTTTGTTTGTTTGTTTGTTTGCTGTTGTTTTTGTTTGTTTTGGTGGTTTTGGTATTTTTTGTTCGTTTTGGGTTTTTGAGGATTTTTGCTTGCTTGCTTGTTTGTTTGTTTGTTTGTTGAGATGGAAGAATTCCCACTTCTCAGTAACTTTGATAACCTACATTGATACAATTTAATGCAGGGAAGAGTTCTGGAATACATTTTACTCTATAAGGCATCTCTTCCAGAACTCAAAGGGATTTTTCTTTCTTTTCAGAACCCTTGGGGTTTTTTCTATCTTGAAACACAGATGCAGTCTAAAAGCACTGCTTTGTTCCTATCTGGTGGTCTTTATGTCATGCCCAAGAACAGGGTTTTTTCTAAAATTTATTTTTTAAATTTGAATTTACTTCTCCTATAGTCACAAATTCAAATGAGGGTGGCCAAATTTTTTGCTGAGTTCTGCGAATCAGAAATATTCTTTATGAGCTCTTTGCTCTTCTCTATCTTCCTTTTGTCATGGCTTGCAAGACACTGTCTGTTAGACATCTGGGTCATTGTTTTCCCTGTCCTGATCCATTCATTTTGCAATCTGTCTTTGAGGCAGGCTGGCACATTACCAGTGAAACCAAATATCTCATTAACATCTTTGACAACACAGGATAATGGCCCTGGGTTCTTCTGGAGCAGATGAAGATTGAATTGTTGTGTGTGATCCCAGTGCTAGTTGTTCTTCATTCCTTTATGCCCTGGGATCCCACTTAGAGGAGAACAGCACCTCAGAGAGATGCTCTGATCAGATAAACATCATTTCCTTTCTGAGATTGTCTTCCCTGGTCACCAGGAGTGTTTGGCCTTGTGCTGGGGGCTGTGTTGTGGCCTGATGGTGAGCAACTGGATGTAGGGCTGGAGAGCACCTCTAGTGCCACTGTATCTGCTCTATGCTGAGTTCCATCTTATGCTCACTCTGGAAGACTGATCCAGAATAGCCTGACACTAAAATGATTCAAAAACCCATGGGGAGAGTTAGATCTGCTCTGATCAGACAACCTGTTTCTTCCAGTTCCCTCTTGTAAATAATAGTAATAACTCTCTTCTCCTTGGTAATGTACTGAGAGGGTTGGAAAAGGCTTTAGAAAACTCGGGTGTAATGCATGAGGAGTTGACAAGCATCCCTTGATCTGATTAGACATGTTTTGAGCAGATGGATCGGCTAACTGACCTCTGGAGGTCCACTTCAAAATAAATTGTTTTAAGATTCAATGAATATGAGTCATCCAAGGCTGTGTTGATTCTTTAACATGCTTGTATGTTTTCATTCTGAGACTAGCACTTGTATTTGCTGGATTCACTTAAGCAATTGCATCAACATTTTTAAGAGTTTTAACTTCTTTTTGTCCAAGTGCCAAAGCAAACCAATAAGAATCAATTTAACAAACAAACAGGTATAATACGTAGTGGAGCCTTGCTGCCAGCTGATAAAACTGCCAAGGTGCTCAGTGCTCTGTGCCCTGAACCAAAGCTGTCTCAAACACTGGAATAGAGGGAACCTTTGGGATGTAGGTTGGGATATATCAGCTCTTTTTGTGCTATCGAGTGCATCCCACCAGGGCACATGGTCTTACATGTGTCCTGTTTGTTTTGGCATTTTCTGACCTGATCCTCCTCCACCTTGCTCCAGACTTTTCTGTTGGTCTCCAGGGTCATCTGGCATTTTTGAAACTGATCTTACTAATAAAGGCTGAAGTTAAGAAGGCATTTATTTAACACCTCACTCTTTCTCCATGCCCTGTGTCGCCAGGTCCTCCACCCCATCTAGCAGCAGGCACACATTTCCCCTCAGCTTAAACAGTTTCCATACATAAAAGTTTGCATTTCTAATATTTCTTCTTTGTCTTTCTTTCTTTTTTTTTAACCTCCAGGTCAAACTTTTCATATTTCATGTTCCCAGTGGAAGTTAGGTGCTTACCTAGAAGAATAGAAAATTGTTATCTTGGAATTAGTGGACTTCAAAACAAGGAACTCCAATAAAGAAAAGCCTGGGAAGTACAGATTTGTTAATGAGATGGAACTCCTGTTTGTAAGAGTAATTTTTGTCATTTTTAAATGGCATTTTGACTCAATTTTGCTTTGATGGTAAAATTCAAATTCTTCTGGGCTTATCCTGAGTTTTAACAGTTTCAAAGGAGTTAATCTCCAGTTCCTGTGCACTAATGCAGTGTGTAGGATAGAACATTACAAGGGGGATTGGGATAGAATATTACAAGGGGGAATGCATCTTGCATATCCAAATTTCTCCCTTTGAACTGGTATACATTTTTCTTGAGAGCTTATTTAGAAGTCTGTGGGTCAATAAATGTGGATGAAGCTATCTCTTTCTAGCATGTCTGATTGCCTCTCCTCTGCCTTCCATTTTTTTTAGCATTCAATGTCTATTACAAATTAGATTCCCCAGTGAATAGTTGCCTTAGCTTCACTCAGAAAACTTGCTGTTGAAAGAAAGAAACTGTAAATAACTCTCCAGCTTGGACTCCCTGGCCAAGTGCCTTACAGCATTTTTCTCCTAGAACCTAATTTGTTCTGTAATTTAAGGTGCAGCATTTACACTGAGCTGAGAAATCTCTGTGCTTCTCATCACTGTCTTTATAATGGTCAAATGAACACTTATGGTGTGCAATGAGACCTCTCCACATTACTGATAACAGTTCTGACCTAAGGGGATCCTGCTTTTTTCTGCAGGGGGAAATCTGTCTGCAATGGCCTAGGAGCAATTGCAGCTCTTGGCTCTTGCAGGTGAACATCAGTAAGTTTTATGCACTCCACAGTTCTGCACAGCCCCTGCCCCCTCAGCCAGCTAAGAACATAAAATATATTTTCCAGCCTGGCTCAGTCTGGAGCCTTCAGGAGGTGTAAATGGGCCATTGCAGGGAAAATGCTGCAGTGCAGCTGCTTTGAGTTGTACCTGATGTTCAGAGGGATTAAAACACTCAATTAGCACTCTACTTTCTTTAGTTTCTTTGAGAATCCTATAAACCAATTTCAAACTGAAACTTTGGGCTGACTCACAGGCCAACAGACTGACAAACACCCAGGGATCTGACGGGTCTTGTCACAAGTCATCAAGCTCAATCTCTGTAACTGAAGTGTGCATTTTTTTGATGTGTGCATTTTTTCATGTTTCATGAATGCAATCTGCTTGCAAGAGAAGTGTACATTAAAAAGCTATTGGAATTCAGAGGTATTTATCATGTTTTGGGGTTTGGTTTTTCATTTTTGAAAGCTGAAAAAATGATCCCAGTCTGCATGAGAGTCTACTGTTGCTGCCTTTTATGTATAGTAAACATTTTAGGTATTTAAACTGAGCAAGAATTAATTAAAATAACAACAATAGCCTGGGTTACAGTAGTAATTATATTCAAAATTTCTACTGTAAACATTGTGATGATTTTTTAATCATCATTTTGAAAGCAGAGGACAACATCTAGCTTTAGTGTTGTGAGCAGTACATTTTAAGTTTCTGAGGGAAGATGTGTGCCATGGGTTTTAGAACTGCAAGGGGTTGCCTGTAGGGCAGCTGTTTGTTCTCATGGCAAGTGTATGAAAAGAAAAATAAGCTTTCAGTCCAGGGATGCTGCAGGTTAGAAGCATGCAGATTTTGCTTGTGAAATTCCACTGTTAAGCTGCCATTTCAACCCTGCTAGCCCATATACCAGAAAAACATCCTGGGCAGCTTTTCGCCACCATGTGATTTAGGGTTCATTTTCTGGCATATCCCACCCACCTGATGAATAGCCCTATCACCTTCCCAGTCCTGATGAAATTCTCTCCTGAATCTTCCAGCCCTTTGCTGTCCTTGGGAAGATAAAAGAAGACCCAGTTGCATGCCAGATTGTGAGACACATGATTGGTATAAGACCTTTAGGGCCCTTTCAACATTTTTTAATAAAACCTCTTACTTCATCTCTCACATAATGAAGAGAGCTTTCCTTACATGTGCCCTCAGTGGTGTTGAGGTGTTGTTGTTCACCAGAAATTACTGTAATGAAGAAATGATGCCTGATACTGACGGTGGGGCAAAGAACATATTTGTTTCTGCACATCCCACAACAATTTAGCCTTCCCTGAGACAGAAACTCTTGTTGGTGTCTGCTGGAAAACATGACCTGCATAAAGTAATGTTGGCTGCAGTGTGGATGCTGGTGAAGAAAATGAGACAAAGCTCAACAGGAGACAGCTTGTTGCCAAACAGGCAGCTCATGAGAAAAGCCCAAACAAGAAATCTCCCTTGGCCCTGGTTGTGATGTCAAGTGAACTGACATAAACTAGGCATGGTCCTCTCAGTACTAAATTCCTTCTCTTTCACCACTACCCTTGTCCAGCTCTATGGTAAGAAGGTTAATTCTCAAATATTTGAAGATATCCTTGCACATATGGTGCATATTTTTCTTTTCATGTGCACTGGTTTTATTCCAGCCTCCTCTGGGCTACCTCCAAGTAATTTTGGGAGTTGGGGGCAGTTGGCAGCAGTAGCTGCTGGTGCTGCTGGAGAGCTCACTCAGCTCTGTGTTGCATTTGTTGGTGAAGGAAGAACTGTAGTGTCATTGCTGTAGTGACCTGCATGTTCTTGGGGGAACAGCTATTGCCATAGGAATGACATAGATTCTAGGACTTGTATGCAATGAGCTGTCTTCTGTCCTCCAGAAAGCTCCTGCCTGCATTTCTCTTCACAGAGATCCAGCTCTCTTAGTGAAGGGCTATTGGCTGCTATTTTCCTTCTCTTTCCTTACTGTATCTCTTTTTCCCTTTCTTTCCCCCCCCTTTTCCTTAAAAAAAAAAAAACCCAAACACCAAAAGCATAGAAACAACAAAATCTTCAAAATAATACTGACTAGCTGACTCATGATAGCATTGCTGAACTCACCTGGGCAAGCTCCACATGGTTAAAAGACACGTTTGGCAGTTTCTTGCTGCTTTTCTTTAAAAAAAGAAAAAAGAACAACTGCCATTTTTGATTGGTTACACCCCTAAAATGCCCAGGTGAGATTGTAATGCTGGTTTTTAATGTTCCCAAAAGGGGCTGGTGCCATTTTTCAGGACATGTACTGCCCATCTTGCAATCGGTAGCAGACAATTACCATGCAAATGTCTCATTTGGGAAAAATTGCAAATTACAGTGGCTAGGAAGCTATAAATTAGAAGTAGCACAGCCCATTATTCCCAGGTCTATTTGTGTGTCAGAGTGCACTGCTAAGGTTTGATTATCCTTTTCAATCTCCCCTACCTGCAACAAGAAGCTATGTGTGAGACGCTGGGTCTGGTCTGGATAGTTTATGTAGCATTTTTCTTCTCTGTCTTTGATGTTTCCATGATTTCTTGATCTCCAGGTGCCAGAAGATTGCATTTTATCTCAGAACGGATGTCCTCATAACAGCATGAAAAGTCAAGCCAAACACCATTGATTAGTAGACAAGGATTTTTGTGTTTCTGCCAATCCTTGTTCTGTGAGGCCACATTCAGCCATGCAGCCATTGCAACTCACACTTTGGGTTTCAGTCCCTGTTGCAGAAGTTTCTCCTTTCTAGACACATAACTATGTACATTCAAGCCAGTTCTGACCTCCCCTCCACCCCACATCAGTGACTCAGATAGCTTGGTATCACAGCCTCATCTTATCAGTCTCTGCTGAGTTGTTGGATTTTGCTTCATTTGCCAGTTTTATTTGCATCAATTCCCAGAGCACGGCTGAAAGCAGCAAAGGATACTGGACACAGTCCTGCTCTTCAGTCTCCTCACCAGGGCTGTGCTGGTTTCCCTTGACTAGTTTCTTTCTTGATATTTGTCAGGCAGTTCTTGACCTGTTTATTGCATGCTTTATTGATGCTACATAGTACAACATTTTAAACCCAAATACCATTTCATACTAAGTCAAAAGCACTCTGACAATCTAAGCCTATTACATCTGGAGAGTTCCCTTTATCAACAAAAGTTATAATCTCATCACAGAGTGAAATCAGGTTTGTTTGACAAGGCTTGTTTTCCATGTGTGTTGGTTTAGCACAGATGGTAAAAACCAATTAGTGATTGACTTTGAAACTGAAAACCAGATTAGCCAATTAAATATAGGTGTACAACTCTGGGTCACACACAGGCTTAAAATCAGCAAGAGCCTGGGAAACTATCCTTACCCTTCTGGTCTCAGGAGGTAAGAAGGCAGTCCTGGCTCTCTCCTTGTGGGGCCCTGCCCTGCCCTGCCCAGGCTTTTCAGGGGAGCCCTGCTTGGCTTGGTGACTCCTGGGGAGGGGATGAGGATTTCCCCTGCTCCCGGCTGGAATCAGATTTGCAGCAGCTGTAGGGCACCCTGGCACTGAGCTGGGCAGGCCTCCCCCCTCCAGTCACTCCCTGGCAGAGGAGGAAAGTGGGAGTGGGGAGAGGAAAGCCCAGCCTGCTCCAGAGATTATGCAGCTGAGATCAAAAGTAGCTTTGTAGCAGGGCAAGGTGCCCTGTAGCAGCCAGAACCCAAATACTCTGGCCCAGCCCAGTGAGGCCTGACTCTACCACTTTTGGTCACTGCAGGCCTGGGCAGATTTAACTCTTTCCTAGCATCAACTGGAACTTCCAGGGACTAGCCCTTCCCTGAGTGAGAACAGACTAAGTTGTTTGAATGCAGAGAAGACACAATATGACAGTCAGTGAAGAGAGAATGAAAAGACTTTTGGGAGAAGGGATGGAGGAGTTTGCCATTGAACTCTATATGTAGATTATTCTTTTAAATCATGGGAGAAATATGCATTTGGAGACATCATTGTTTAGATTTGTGAATTCTGAGCAAAGGTGTTTGTGATAGACTGAGTAATATTGAATTAGAGTCTGTGATTCTTGTGGTCCCATGAGATGCTTGAACAGAGAGATAAGTCCTCTGTGCCAGCGAAAAAGTGAGAAGACATCTCTGTTCCCTTAGATGAAAAATCCTTTGCCTTTGGAGTTGTTCATCTTTAAAAAGTGACACCCTAGTATGCAGTCTGCTTGAGTCCATGGCCCATAAGCAGCTTAGGAAACTGCAAATGGGAGGAGATTTCACAGATACAGGTTTCCCTGGGTGGCTGTTTTTGTGACAGTTAAAACCCACGAGAACTGTTCTAGGTTATCAGTGGGGGAAATTTCATGGTAGACTAAGAGAGACCCCTCTCCCTAAAGAACTGATGAAAGATTATTTTTAAATGGTGAAAATTACTGAAAATCACAAGTTTTGTCTCTTTATGTTGTTTTTTGGGCAAGTGAACACTTTGTGGTGGGAGGAAGAGTGTTTTGAAAGTTTCAATTTTTAAAATTTTCTTCTTTTTAGAGTGTATTAATAAATTTATCTGTTTCTATCTTTAAGTTTGGGCCTGTTTTGCCTTTTTCTCCTAATCCTATCTCACAGCTGAAAAGACATTTAAATCACTACACTAAATTTGGCCAACAGAAACAGTGGTGAACGTGAAACCACTACACCATGAAAACGGATTGATTCGCCTTGTATTCTCTTTATGTCCTCAGAGAATAAATCCTGTAGGGAGATTTCTACAGCATTGTCCTGGATTGATGTTATTTATCCCTTTCACTCTGCATGTGGTTTTACAGTTTTGTCAAATTGTTGCTATCCTGTACCATACTATGCTGGGCACTACTGCTCTGGGAAGACTAAATCAGGAATTTCTCAGAAACCTGAGTCACAGCTGTGCCTTGGAACAAGGGATCTCATGGGAAGCATTTGAAGGGCACAGTGGCTTAGGTAAAGGTGATGGGTCTTGAACAACAGCATCCTCCAGGTGCAAGAAGGAGCCGTCCTGATGTTCATGACCCACAGGACACCTCCAAACAAGACATTAGGAATCAGGAAGCAGAGCAGGAAATGCTCTTTCTCTTCATCCCTTAAGGTTTAGAGAGTTTATTGCTGTCCTCAGTCTCCTGGACTGGGTGAGCCAGAAAAATCCAGATGAAGGTGCTCACTTTGATGGGAACCAAGGCTTTAAATACAATTTCATACTCTGTATCACTTCAGTTTGCTTTTCTTTTTTTCAAAAGGAAGTCAACTTTTCCCCAACTTAATCAACGGAATGGTCTTGTGTGTTATAACCCTTTCTCTTTGCTGGTGGGCTACCAGAATTTCCACAGCCTAAGGAGGGAGAAAGGCTCAGAGCAGAGAGGACATTAGAGGGGTACATCTTGCAGCAGTGCTGTGCTGGAGGCTGGGACTTTGGTTCATGCAAGGCTTTTGCTGTTCAAGTTCACGTGTGGCTTGATCAGGGCTGAGTCAGACCTGAGTGCTGAGATCCAGCCAAGCTGGTGGGAATGTGGTCAATTACAGGTGGCCTCAAAGTCAAAGGAAGGTTGGAGAACATGAGGGCATTAACAGTATATTTTATTGTGGGATTTTTTACAGTGGAATGGGTTTGACTGGGAATTTTCATGGCATGTTTGCCTACGTGTTGCATAAGAGTAGTAAAGCAGAGGAGGAAAATGACAAAAGGTTTCACAGCACAGTTTTAGTGGCTCTGGAGCCTGCATTTTCCAGGTTTCTCAGACTGAAGAGCGGAACCTCAGCATGTCTAAGTGTCAAAGGCAGTCCTTACAAACTGCAAGAAGGTCTGCAAGGAGATGTGTAGCCCAACTAAGCACCTCATCCAAGTAGGATCTTGAAGGACTTCTTATAACTCTCAGTGGTAAAATAAACCTGCTGGGAAGGGAACTGCAACAGTAAATCCCCACAGCCATCAGAGCTGGTTGTTCTTCATCACAGGTATTGTGACAGAGGTGTAATTGTGTGTGGTTGGTCTATAGAATGTAGCTTCACCATTTCTTTGTCATTCTCTGGATATTTTATTTGGTATATGCTGTCCATTCATCTTCAAGCTTTATCCTCAATAACTTCATTTCTCTGTGGCTTTTTTTTTTCTTTTTTTTTTTTTACCTTTAAGAAGCAAAGCATGACAGGATCAAGACGAAACCAAACCTCCTTGTCTCAGTAAATTTTGCAGCCGCAAATTTTGGAACACATGAGTCCTTAATACTCCTTTAGCATTTAAGCATAAAATTAAAAACTAACCAAGGGAGTCCAATTTGTAGTTTTACATTAAGTTAGAAAATTAAATGCAACTTTTTTGGCCTAGCTTTTCAGTGCTCCATCAGAGTCATGTGCTAATTAGCAGGAGTTGTACAACTGTTTCTCTATACAATCATATAATTCTGTTAGTTGAAGTTTTAATTTATACTAACTACTTTATTTGCTAAAAGTACATACATATATATGTACACAGATACACAGACAGTGCAACTATTTCAAGAAACTAAGTTAATTTCTCTGTAGCCTTACAATCCAACATAACTTATGTGTCCTAGGAGATAAAAAGATTGACTCCTGTGAATGGATTTTTACAAAATAATGTTAGTATTATTTGGAGCCACTGTCTTAAAGTTAGCACAAGCAAATGGAAATAAATATTTCAAAGTTGTCTGCAAGTGTGAAATGTTTTAATTTTGGAATTTGCACCATAAAAGGATGCTCAGAAGCTCCCTGCAGTTTTCCACACAGAACTGATGGCTGAAGAGCTCCAAGCCCCCAGGTGAATTGATGTTTCTTGTCTCTATCAGATGGGCTTATGTTGCTCACACAAATCAGCTTTTCTCCACCTCTTTGTCACAGGAGGGAAGGCTCAGCAAACAGAGCCTGCTTGTCCTCTGCCCAAATGAGAGCCAGTGTCAATGGGTCCTCTTCTGTTCTGCTGTGGTTGTGTGGCTCAGCCACGAGCTCTCTGGACACTGCTCAGTGTAAATGCCTTTCCAGCTAAGTGGAAACTGCTTGTGGAATATGCCATTTTCATAACAGAGGGATCAAATTTTTTTCCCAAAGACCTAAAACCTCATTAAAAAAAAGAACCCCAAACCCAAAAAAACACAAGAAGTGAAAAGTAAAGGACAAAAGGTATCATGATTCAAACTTTTACTCATCAGGCACTTGTATCTTGGTTTTGTGATTTAAGTGTTGGGTTATCCAAGCTGCACACTGGTATATTCAAAGCTTTTATACTGGTGGCATTCAAGGCTTTTTTGTTGATGCAAGCCACATCAGCAACAGTAGAGAAAATCTAAGGAAAAGAGGAAGAAAGAAAAAAAAGAACTCTGAAGAAAGGAGTAAGGTACAGAAAGAAGCAGAAGATGCTGGTATTTGAGTTCCTGCCTGTAGATGAGCGTTTGAAATTCATAAACACTCAGCTGACATTCCACAAACAGAAGTATATTTCCTTTCATTCAGTTTTTGAATTCTCCAGAGGTAACAAGTGTTGCAAACAGTTCCTGGGTTTAGGTCTATTGTATGTGGTGAATACATAAAACACAGCCACAATTGTGGTGAAGCAGAAAAAATGAAGTCAAAGCAGGATCTAGTTACACATTCAAGACATATCTTCTGCTCCCTCCAGTATATTCATTATCTGGTATTGTTCCACAGCTGCTTTCATCAACAGACAGTGTACAATAACAATAAATTGGCATCCACAGGGTTATGCAGAGTCAAGTCCAGCAGCATTTGCTGGAAATCCTTTGGAAAGGGTGAGTTTCACCATTTCTCAGCAGACTGGGTGCAGAGCGTGGCAAAGGATGTTCCACTACAGGAGAAGCTGGGAATATGCTGTAGCTGTTGCTTTGTCCAAAAAAACTACGGTTAGAATGGGAAGTACTGAACTATCCCATTCACCTGTGGGTGATGTGGGTGATGGCTGCTAGGCCCACTTGCCCCACACCTCAGTTGTGATGGGAAAGGACACCTAAATCTTGGAACAACTCGAATCTGGGACCTCAAAGAAAAAGATTGCCAGGGAATGTATCGAGCTTATAAAGAACAGTGCCTGTCTGGACTTTGGTAATCAAAAACTTTTGCAAAAAACATCTTCTGTGTGAGCACCAAAACAGTGAACTCACGAATCACATGTAAGAAACTCTGGGAGACTTCTGCACCTGGCCAGTTTAGATTGGAGGGTGTGTGCATGATTTCCAGGGTGGCTGTTTTTAGGTATTTCAAGGGTGCTGTGTGGCACAGCTCCACTTTGATGGCAGAAGGTCACATAAGGTAGCTCCTGATGGATTGGTGATGGGGTGAAGCAGACAAACTGTTGGATGCACATTTGGCTTTTCCTAAGTCAAAAGCAGCAGAAGTAACCTGTAAGCCAAGACAACCTGGGAGCACCTTCTCTGAGTTTCTGCAGAGTGTTTTGCAAAGAGAAACATCTCCTTACTTTGTGTTACCACTGATCCAGCACCCAGGCCCACGTCTGCCCCAAATATCACTGAGGGGACAGGCAGCTTTGTGCCAGCTACCTGTGCAAGGCTGGGAAGTGGAAGTAAATCGTGCACCCAATCCTCCCCAGAATTATCCTCATGGAGAGAGCTTAAAGTAGAGCTTAAAATGGGGTTCAGTCACAGTTTTTCTTGTTAAAAATCCTTCCAGAAAGAATTCTTACACACTTGGGAGCTATGAGTCCCATTCATCCAACTGTGAACCTCTCCCCCTGATTTTGGAGAATTCCCCATTTCCCAAAAGCTGGAGAAAGAGCTTTTTTTCTTCTCCAAGACTGTCAGATCATACAGCTGAAAGCAGAAAATTGGTTCATATTAATATGTGAAAATTTTAATTTATGCATCTGATTGATATTACTCCATAATTAAATTATATTCCCATGGTGTATATAACATCAGGCTTGTAGTAACACAATTAGTAATTAACTCTAATCAAATCCGTTAGCAAATGCCAGATTCAAGAGGAATAAACTGACCAACAGCGTCTGTGGTGAGGAAAGCCAAGAAAGAAGGAAGAAAAGTTAATTTGCATTGATGGATAAGGGAGGAAGTTAAAATAACCAGAAATCCATTTTCAAGGGAAGTCCCCTGCCACACAGAACAAGAATGCCACCCTATAAAGATGCTCTGGGTCATGACCATGAGCCTGCAGCTCAGCTGTTAGATGACATTCCATTCTGACATCTCACAGCCTCCTGAGTCCCTCCCAAATTCCTCTCACAACGTTTTGGTGCTGGATTAAAAGAAGGACCAGTCCAGAAGCAGACACAGGGAACCTTCAGCCAACTTGACATTCCTCAGCTGCCCCCCAGCCAACAATTCCTTGGAGATGACAAATGATAATGGCACATCAGTGTCTTCCTCAAAATGCCAGTGGCACCTTGGCATGGGAATTTAGGAATAGGTTCCTACTGAATTGCTCTCACTAATCTGCAGGCAACTGAAGGGTGCTTAGGATAACTAACACAGGGCCATGGAGAATTCCTCTACAGAAAAATGAAATATAAAATTCTGTGAATGGGACTTCCCATTCTGAAGTGTTAATATTGCAATCTGAACAGTTTTTCTTGGCTCAGACCAGAAAGACATTGTGCTTTGCCTGTTCTCTCAAAAATATTCAAAGTACTTTTAACAATTTCAGTTTTTATCTGTCAAACAAAGTCAGTTAGAAAATTCAAGATGTGCTCTTGCCAGCTGAACTGCACTTGGACCAGTATCAGTTATTTCAGACAAATAATTTTAAAAGAACGTACCTGTTGTTGCATCTCAAAAATATCAATGTGATATCATTCTGTGATTGTTAAAGGGTTTTGCTTTTTATTTTCTCAATTATAAAATCTCCTTGAAATGAACGCTTTACTGCAGCCAAACTTCTCTGTGTTTAAATGTTATTTTGTGATGAAAAATGTTCTTAGCAAACACAAAATGATTGCTGCTGTGTGCCAAGTGAATGCCAACAGATTCCTTTCTTCAAGGGCAGCAGGAAAAGAGAGGTGTCACACTTGCTGCAGAGTTGGTTGAAGTCAGTGATGAATTCATGATCGAGAAAAACCTGAACAGGATTTCCTGCTGATCCTGCACCTGTTTTGAGCAAGGGCTAACAACAAGATGGTGTCTGGGGTGAACTAAAGTGATTATTTAACCTTTTGTATCAACCATAAATGCTGACCAAAAGTAACAAAGACCCTCATTAAGTGTTATTTGGATATTAACTCTCATTCCCCTTAGAATGTAAATGAAGAGAAAAACGGGTACACTTTTCATGTATGACCTCTGTCACCAATACCCAGCCTATGACATTCAGTTGTCATTCTCTTTGGGAAGGATTAAAAATTGTTGTATAAAAAAGAGGTTTCACAGCAAAGAAGAAGAGAGAAGAAAAAAAGAAGAAAACAGGAGAAAAACACCTCTGCTTGCTCAGGATTGGTTGAAGGACTTTTTTTTTCTCTTCCTCTCATAAAAGAGATACTTATAGGTGAGATTTTTGCCTCCAGCTGCATTGGAACAGACCCAGAAATATTTTAATGTATATATCTAATAAATTTCTGTTACCATACCTTCTATCCAGTCACACTGTAGTTAGTGCATTTATCACCAGCAACCTTGGACTGCTTTCCCTTTGCTTCTATAAACCACATTATTTGTGAATCTGGGTTCTGGATGTTCTTACTGAATTAAGCCAGACCTATGGTATCAGTAAATCACACTATTCATGAATCTGTCATCACAAAAGTTCTTGTTAACAGGACCCAACTCAGTGCTGAACTGGTAATAAATGGAAATAAGATCTAGCTGCATCCAGCCCCTCAGAGCTCTGAGTGCCACCAAGAAGGTTTATTTCATACAAAGTTTCTGTGTGCTTGACTCAACAGGTGGTTCTTGGTCTTTTATCTTTTTCATTTGATGCTTCAAAAAATCATTTGGCTGCTTGAAAGTTACGGGTGAGAGGTCACATTTAAGACTGTTTTCAGAAGTGCCACTGTTAGGTGTTATCATAAGTCTTCCTCTTGTAATTAGGCATGTTTAGTCTTCAATGAGATGTTTTGGGTTACTTACTCATAATTTCATTTTGTGAAATGCCACTGGTTGCCGACAATTTAGTAATAATACAGGCTGTTGGTTCATTACACTGTTTTGGACAGAAAATCTATACCAGTTAGACTATATTGGCTCATTTTAGCATTTATTTATTTGTTGTGATCACTATTGCCTCTTGAGTATGTCTCAAATGAGTAGAAAATAATGAATACACCAGGACTATGGCAGGTCTTCTAAAAACATGATGGATAAATTGAATGGAACAAAGAAATGTAGCCCAGGTACATGGAACACCATCTTTACTCATGGAGGTTTGAGATGGCAGGAGAGCTGGTAGATAACTTAGATGAGCTCTGAAGGCTTAAGACAGAGATTAAATCCATGGCCAAGCTGGATGAAGGCCTGCCTTCCTAGGGCTGTGTCCTTTCCATTGTAAAACAATGAGGGGATGCTGCTGACGATGTGCCACTACCACTTCCATGCACAGCCACCAGTTTACCCCACTAAACGTCAGCAAAAGATGTACTGGACAAAGGTAGAAGGGCAAAAAGAAGCAGAAAACAGCTGACTCAAAAATGTAGCAGGGAAGCAGCAAAGTCCAGCTCTCACAGCATGCTGTCCCCTCTGCATGTGATTATTGAGCAGCAGTGTTGTTATTTTATTGCTGAAATTGCAGCCTGCTCCTCGATTGAGAACAAAAATTATTTTCCTTTCTCTTTCAGCGTTTCACATATGCCTGTTTGTGAGTATGGATAGGTATGTGTACAGGTACCTGTATAGATGTATATAAATATATAGATGTGCATCTGTACCTACAGAGCACTAAGAAAGCAGGAGTCTGAAACACCACAGAGTATTCTGGAAGGACAAATTGAATTTGTGTACAAACACCTGACCTTGTTTTGGGGAGGGAGGGCTGCTGTGACCCATCTGGTGCATCACTTCAGATGCTTTTCCTCTGCTCAAGCTCAGTCTGTTACTTGCATGGAAATTCTTTAGAGTGAGTGTGGAGGCCAGTAAGCCTGTTAGGCAAGGGGCCCTAATATCCCCTCGTTCCCTAGATCAGGGAATTTCCGTCAAGTTAGGGTAAAACAAGAAGCCTTCTCCCGGAGTTCCTTTGTTTATAAGTAAATATACATAGTTCTATCTCCCTGGCTGGCCCCTTGGGCTCCCTGCCTCTCTTTCCTTTGTATGTCCCTTCCCTAAAATGTTCTCCCTTCCTTGAGGCCCCATTGGTCTTTGGTGCAATCCTCTGCCCCAGTCTGCCCCTGTTCCTCCACTGGCTCTCCTCTCCTCTTACCCCACCTGTGCACCACTTTCTCCCTCACCCATTGGACCCTGTACTCAACTCCATCCCTGCTACCCCGTATATAAACTCTGGTCCCTCACATGAGCACTGTCTTTGTTTCTAGGCCCTTTCATGAGCAGTCAGGTTAAAGGCCTTTCTGTGGAATTCTAAACAAAGACCCTTCCCTTTCCTGCTGCTGAGTGGATTAGACACATCTGGGGTGCATGTGTGCCTGTGTGAGTGTGTGCCTGTGCCACCCAGCAACTCTGTGGAACTGCATTTTATGGAAATGGTATGCTCTGGCTCATCCCTGGAAAGTGTATGCTTTATCCCAAGTCTGTACCCTCCCTGCAGTATCCTGTATCTATAACCTCACTGGTTGGAGAATCTCACCGCACCCACTTTGAAACTCCCTGTTAAAAGTGCAGGGGTAAGTGGGCTCGTCCTCTCTTTGCCCTGGAGGCCTCCAGAGGCTCTGCTCCCCTTCCCTCTCTCTCCTTCCCTTCCCCCTCTCCCTCAGTGACCATGCTGCCTTCCCAGAGTCGAACTCCAAATAAACCCTCATCTCATCAGCACCTCACCAGCCGTCTGAGTCTCCTTGCCTGCCTGCATGTGAGTAACAAAGAACCGAGGACCTGGGGGGCTCCTGGGGAACTCTCCCTGGGGACCCCCCAAAATCTAAACTACAACACAACTCCCCTATGGATACACTGCCTGGATGTTGCAGCACTCCTCTGTCACCACTTGCAGCAACAAGGGAGGGTTTTGACCAAAGCAATAGTGAGGTATCAGTCAAGAGAAGATGGCTTTCCTCCCAGCCAGATGGCACTCTGGCTGTGTGCATTCATAAATTGGATGTAGCAAATTACAGATTGTCTCCTACCTCCCACCTCGCAACATCTCTCTCACAGAGTCTTTTCCTGCCTTTTGCTTCCTCCTGCAGATCCTGAAGTGTAGGTAACCTGGTCATAGGTACACTTGGACATGTCCAAAGAGCGAATTGTAATGGCACAAAGAAGCACCACCCACCTTCTGACAATTGACTGAAGCAGGTTCTTCAGAGCTGCCTCCTGATTAGTAAAGAGCAGACTTATGTTGTGCTCACCACACAACCTAAAGCTTGCAACAATGTTGGCAGCTCCTGCTCTCATTCCTTTGGCACTGCTGTGGTCCTGATGTCTGCGGCACTAAGTCATGCCACGATGTTTGGGGAAAAACTCAATGTTCTTTTGTGCACAAGTGAAGGAGGGCCATGTGTTCTGGTGACCTGATTGCCTAACCATGCTTTGAGTGTGTCACTACAGCAGAATCTGTGAACAAAGCCGTGAAGCCAAAAAAGAGCATCCTTTGTGCTAGCTGATACTGAGAGTTGATGGTGCAGGGTGCTGAAATGGGCTGGGTTGGTTTAATAGAGAAAACTGACCCTGTTCTTGTTGCCTATCTCCTCCTTTGCCTCGTATCTTGGATTTGAAGTTCTCTAAGCCAAGGATAGATATTTAGATTGCATCTTGCCCCAGTGAAATCTCTCAGGTGCAGCCCTTCTGCAGACTCTCATCCTGTGGTCTTGCTTTGCTCAGACAAGTGTAATGATGTTTGAGATTGGAGCCACTTCCTCCGCAGCTCGGCTGATTGTGCCTTCTGACTGAGGTTCCAACACTGGCTGGGGCTTTCAGCAGCCTGAGTATGTGTTCTCTGATATCAAAAACACAGGGCACTCTCTCTTTGTGCCCTTCCTCGTATCCTCCTTACGGTAAAGTTCATAGGCACTTAATTGCATTACGTTTTTGGCTGCCTTTGAATTTCCTTTGCAAGTCAGCAGGTGGCATTTCCCAGACTGTGAGATGTGTGGCAGCCAGCCCAGAGAAGGTGGCTGTCACTGCCTCTGCTGTTTCAGCCTTGGTGTATGGTGATGTTCTCATGCTGTGCCCTCTTGTTTCCTCAGCAGGGAGCTCTTGCAAGCAGGCTCTGTGGTGGGAATTGCCTGGTTGATAGGAGAAATTAATTTCAGACTGAGCTATAAAAATGCTCAAGGCTAGGAGATTCCCAAATGAAGGGGAAAAAAATCAATGGAGGTACCAGGGAGTTATGAATCCTGTCAGATGACAGATACAATAGTCTCTTACCCAGCAAATTATTTGCTGAGTGTCTCTGTTCCCTTGAACTGTGAGACTTTGACAAAGAAGGATTTTTTCCTTCCCTCTCAGTGAGTCTCCAGTATTCCTCATGTCTCTTTTGAGGTTAATCCACAATGACATCCTACAATATACAATTAAGTTGGAGCTTTCTGACCCTGGACTTTACAGTTTGTGATTTTTCCTTGCAGCTGATCTTAGGTATCGCAATAGCTTGCCATCTGGTTAAAGATGCCATTTCTTTAACATCTCCTCATGGAGCTAATATGGCAAAAAGGTTTCCCTTCAGAAAGGCTTCTCTCCTCTCTCTGGGATGGCAGAGATCTATTGTAGACTAAAGAAGATGTCCCTGTATCCAAACACAAGAGTTCACTGCATATGCACCATTCCTGCTCTTCCCGAAGGATGAGGAAAGAATGACCACGTGGCATAAACTAGTGCTGTCTCAGAGAGAGCAGTTGTTGGTGGCAGTTCTAGTCTTCATGCCATAGACTTAGAAGATTTTAGATGTTTAGATGATAATATCTGCTTTGCCAACCAGAGATGTTGCAGCAGGCCATGACTACATCACTTTTGTCAGGAAGACACAGGGCCCTGTTCAGCTCGTCAGTGACCCACAGCTAAGACAGTCAGCAAACTGGACCCACACTAAGGCACAAAAGCACAAAAGCAATCACTGGGATCTTAATCCCTACTCTCGTCTGCAGTGAGGCCCAGGTCCACCTCCCCAGCATTCAAGCCCCCTTTAACTTCCTTGCTCATCACCCTGGACTGCCATTCCAAGTGCCAGCTCCATGTCACACTCTGGGTTGCTTCAGGACGTGAAGCACAAGAGCATCAACTTTCAGCCACGTGATGTTTCCAGAAGGGTTCATGCTATGCAGGTCTTTTACACAGTGTTGCTGCTCCTGTTTGCTGTTCAGTGGGGGACACAGAAAGCTGAACTCCCTGTGTTTGGAATGCTATTTTTAAATAGCATTAAAAAAACAAAAAACCAAAACAAAACAAAACTTGCACCTTGGGTGCAAGGGCATGTATGATATTTTTAAGGCTGCCCTTGAGGGAAAGTTTTTTCTAGCTCCAGAGCAGGCTTTTGCCCCTCAGGTTAATATTCAACCAGAAAAATCACCAATGATCATAAGGCATAGTGCTCAACCATAAGATTAGTTTTAAAATTACATTACTATTTTTGTTGTTAGGCTTGCTTAATGACATTACAGTACCTGTATTTGCTTTCTATATTTTTTTTTGAACTCCAGGTAAACTTCAAGGCTAAGAAATATTACTTCTTTTCCCTTTAAGTGAATAATCAATTTTTTAAATTCAATACCATGTACTTCAAATCTCAAGCTTTATGAGAAAGATTAACTGATTTCACACAAACCATGCATAATACATATGCAAAGGGACTAAGAGTACACTGCCAATCTCCAGGATTAGCTTGTAGCCCAACAATTTGCCATCCAGTGTGGATGAAATCCCTATCCGTAGCAGAGAGGTTAGACCTAAATGATTTTTAAGCTCCTGTCCCACTGAAATTATTCTATGGTTCTGAGAATTCAATGCCAAAAACCTGTCAATTACTACAACAGGCTTTTGAGTCGAGGGACAGCATGAGATGGTCCATACAAGCACCTCTTGAGGTAGCTGGACTGGGTATCCTGGGCCACGTTTCACTCAGTCTAATGCTTCACATCCACCCCAAGAAAGTGTCACACAAAGCACCAGTAGCTGTATACCATGTGTTTTAATAAACTGTATAGCTACCAGAAAAATAGGATTGCATGTGTTTGCTCTCTTCCCCCTAAAATAAAAGAAGTCAAATTCAAACCAAAATAATGGAAACCTAAAACAAGAGGAAAAGACTGTCCAAGACCAAAGATGACACACAATACAGAGTTGGAGGAAAAGGTCTTTGATTACATCCTTGTTTAAAGAAACTGTGTTTGTAAAACATGAGGCAGTCAAATAATAAAATGGTCATTGATTTGTTTGGTTTTCCCTTTTCTGTGTTTATATATATGTAGCTACATGTATGTGTCTATGCTGATACACCCTGGGGTGGGACGAGATGGTAAGACAAAAAATAGTCGAGTGCAGGGAAATCTGTAAGACAAAAAAACAGCTGAGTGTGGGGAGCAAGTAAAGAAGAAAATAAATGTATCATTTCAGCCAGTGAAGTAAGGACAAGGCTTAATTCCCCTACAATTTATCACTGCTCTGCTTATTGGGGAACAGACTTGTCTCTTCATGGCTATGCCACATCCCACAACCCACATCACAGCTGAGCTAGGAGCTTCTGATCTGAGTGATATTCACTGGTCTGTGTATGAGCAGGACCCCAGAAATGTCTGAAACATTCCTTTCTCTGGTTAATTCCCATGCTTTACCACGATTTTTTAAATTAAAACCTTATTAGTATTTCAGTGTGTGTTTTCCCCAGGTTTTTTGCACTGACTGCTGTGCAGGTCTCCAGGGCAAGGGGGAGCAGCCCAGATGAGCAATAATGCCACAGTAAAGTGCCATTATCACAGTGTGACTGGATGGAGGAATTAATTTTACAGTATTTCATGTTACTTTGAAATTGCATTCTGTCTGCATAACCGAGTCATGCGGTTGTGATCTCAGCTGTTCTTCACTGAGTAGGCCTTTGGAGCACACCTTAATCCAAAAACAAGGAAAGGAAGTAAAAATGTTTTTAATTTCCTTTTCTTCTTCCATGGAAACCTCCCCCAACAAGATAGAAGCAATACCTCTCTATGCTGAGGTGTCTGATTCACTTTTAGGCAAAGGAGTCCTGAACAAGCCATGTTCTTCCTCTTGTTTTTTATATTGCTCTTTTAGAGAACCAGTTGCTGCTGCTGTCCATGCTTCCTCAGATCTCAGTGCCGTGCTTAACAAGCAAATTAAGCACAAGCTCATGCTTGCTGCAGAGTTCAGATGATCAAGAAGGTATTAAGAGAACAGCTCAGTTTGCCAGATGCTTGTAAACACCATATTGAAAAGAAGGCAAATGCAAACCACTCTTCTCCACACATCCCATCTTCCTTCCTTTTCTTTTTTTTTTTTTTATTCTTTGTCTCTCTTTTACTCTTTCTTTCCCTTTTTTGTACAGGGGTTTATGAAGATAAGCAAGACTTGTGCATCAAAAATGGTGGAACTTCCCCCAGCCCCTCCAGCTTCCCACCCTACAACAATGCACAAGCCCATCTCATTCTGTACCTGCCCCCAGAAAGTGTTTGCCACTTTTTGGAAAACCACACAGTCTGATGTGCTGGGTACTTCTGCAATGCAGGAGCTGTGTTGGCTGGTTCTTTCCTCTTTTCTGAAGCTCATAGATGGTTGTTTTTTGACAGGTAGGCAATGAGAGCCACAGCTACCCCAACATAGATGCCAGTTCCGATTGTGATGGACAGGACAGCCAGGAAGAGAGCTCGCCGGGAGCTGGAGCTTGCATGGTGGAAATCCCCCTTGGCTACTGCTTTGTTTGTCTGCAAGAGATACAATAAGAACAATGCTATATATTTATTTGTTTTACCTGGAAATTAAGATGTGATTCTAATTTCTTGGCTGAAACAGGATCCTGGGATGTGATAGGTTAAACTGCCACAGACTGTTTTGTCTGTGGCAATCAGATATGTTTTAGTCAAATGAGGTCATTTGCACAATTGAGATGGTGATGGAACCAGCAGTATCTCAAAAGAGGGTGTCATTTTTATAGACCATGGTTTGGTATCAAGCAGGGACACCTGGCAGGCAGTGAGAGATCTGTCACCTACAAAACAGGTCTTGTATAAGAAAATGAGCTCTGTAAGTTCTCTGACAGTGTTTGTTCCTTCATTACAATGAGTGAGGAATCATCAGTGTTTTAATTGTATGTCTCCACAAATGATCAATTTGCTAGGACACTTTCTTCTTCAGTGCCATCTACTACTCTATTTTTATTTATTTATTTATTTATTTTTGCTACTCAAACCAATTTGCTGCAGCCAAATGACAAGCTTCCACACATAAAAAGAAAAAAGCAAACCAAAACCGTTCTGCCTTTTTGTCAATGACTGTATTGGGAGAACTGTCTCTTCTCATTCATCAACCTAATTTTTTAAGCATAATGCTTTATGAATATTTCAGGCAAAAACAATATCAAACAATACAAGTGAGGCCGTAGGCTGGAGGGAGCTGTTTCCAAACAGCAAGATAGAAATAACACAGGTTTACACACCTGCTTTCGTGCCCTTTGGTTTAGGTGAGGAAGGCATCCTACTCACTTTGCAAAGCCTCTCAGCAGGGTTACCAAAGATTTCATGATCTTCTTGTCTGGAACCACGAAAGAATCAAAAGAAGATGCTTTCTTAAAAAAATGCCAGGCCCTTTTGGGATCATGTTAGCATCTCTTAAAAGTGTTGGCAAGGAAAGCAGAGAAAGCTTTAAATAGAGCTGGTCCTTCAGCTCCCTTCAGAGACTTTCCTCATGCACCTGCTGCCCACCACAGAACCAGTCTTGATCTGGAAGGTCCCTGTTTACTGAAGTTGAACTGAGGGAAATGCCCAGCAGTGAATATAACAGAACTTTTGGATAAACCTAGCTTCAATCCCCCAAAATGAAGAGAAAGTTAAAAAATGATAGAACATTTTGAAATTGGCATATCTGAAATGTCACTTTATGTAAGGGAAATATCTGCAACATTTGGGTTGGCCTCTGCATGAAACTTTGTGAAGCTTTAAACCATCATTTCTTCACCTAAAAATAGATGGGAAGTCAAATGGCAAAGAAACCACTAGTCAAAATGTCAAATAATCTGAAAACTTGACAGTATATCTTGATTGCTTCAATAGAAGAAGTTGGATTTACCAAAAATAATGACTCAAAAGACCCAAAAGGATTCGGAAGGCTGATTTTTCAAATACTAGTAGCCTTCTTCCTGAAAAGACCTTCAGCATAGCAACAACCTTTCTCAAAAAGAACACAGTTTTCTTCCTTGATGAATGCTTTGAGGACAGCCTTGACCTTTGTGGAAGTATTGGATCTATGGTGAAAATCCAGTTTCTTGTTAAAGTGTTCACCCAGCCAAAACCAGATGTCTTGTGTTAGTTATGTGCTGAAGTTTCTGCATTACGCAGTTCCAGGCATTGTGATACAGAGTGATTTTGCTTGGGGAACACACCTGCACCTTCACAGAAAATTTTAGTTTACAACATTTACCTAATTTACATACCAACATTTACATAATTTACATTCCAATTACCTAATCTGAGTGCATTTTTTTCCTCTTACCTTAATGAATATATTGTGCTTCAGGAAAATTAAATCCATCCTATATGGATTTTAATGGTAGACTGCATTGGTAAGGGCACATGGGAAGGACAACCTGATAGTTCTCCTTTATTACAGTCAGAAAGATTTACACTAAGATGGAGAAACCAACCACATAGAAACCAGCCTTCATCTGTGAAAGAGTAGTCTGAAGAAATTTGCTTTGTAATAAGAAAATTCTTTGATGCTTATTCCTAAATAGCAAACCCCTCAAATTACTACTTAACATCATTACATGAAAATTACAGGATTTATGCAGGTTTAAGTTAAAAGGATCTGAAAATACCAAACAAAATGCAGCTGGGGCTAAAAGTAATATTTTAGTACCTAGCAAATAATGAACAGTTTTTCTTGAATTTAGGGTTTTTTTAGAGGTATCAGCTCTTTGGTGGTTTGGATTCCTTTGAGAAAGTCCCTTGGTTTTGGGACGAATCCAACCGTCCCATGTCATACCTGACACAAAGAAATTACATCCTGCTGAGTTTTCTCTGAGAGATGTCTTTGCTTTAGCAAAACCCATGATGTCAAGAAATGTCTTGTGTAGATCAGAGAGCCAAATAATACTCAGATACACCAGCTTTTCCATAGCTTTTCCAGCAACATCTGTTTCAGAGAACAGTGTAGCCAGGACTGTCGCAAGAATGAAGAGCCAAATGCTCTACAAACAAGAGTTTCATTCACTACAGACTCATAAAACTACATGTCTCAATGACAAATGTCTCAACCTTTTCTATTGTGCTTGAAAGTTGCTGCAAATGTTTGTTTTCTTCCTGATCAAAACTGTGTTATCAATGGAGTTTTGTAGTACTTCTGTCCACTCCTTCCCCTCCCTGGCAAGGCTGTGGCTGGCAGCCAGATGATGGATGTAACAATTTAATGTGGCCTTTGAATACGAGCAGGGGGCACAGGCTGTAAAGAAGGTTGGGTGCTACAGGGTTGAAAACAGGGATTTTTTCAAATACCAGCCACCAATTAATCTTCTCTTTAGAGGCTTTGGAAGCAAGCCAGAAAAGTGAGGAGGGGTGGAGGAAGAAGGGATAAGGAGAGCTGGAAGAATTATCTTCTGTTGTTTAACTAATAAAATGAATGAAAAAAAATGTTTAAGAAACACTTTCAAGGAACTTCCCTGGAGGTTCAAGTTGAGCTTCTGCAGACCATATTCAGGCTGTCTCTTGGCTGCATGTTTTATAGGCCAAGAGAAGATGAATAATGTACCTCCAAGCTGCAAGACTAAAACATTCTGCTGCATCCCACAGTGACTCATATATCATACTCTCAAAATACCTCCTGGTATGCAGTATCTGGAAACAAGAAACATGCTGATCACAATTATTAATTCTGCCTCATCTCCCCAAGACTGGAGAGCAGGATTGGCTCCATGCAGGAGGAGAAGAAATTATCCTGACCCCTTTGGTCAGGTGGTGAAAGGATTTCTTTTCACTTCATGGGAACAAAGAGTCACAAAGGCCAGGGATGCACAGGCTCCATGCAGCCACTGGCCAGATGCTGAGTTTTAATTCTTCAAGTGACATGCAGAAAAAAAAAAAAAAGAAAAAAAGAAAAAAAGGTACAGAATGAGGAGTAGCTCATACAGATGATGCTTCTGCTCCTGTATCTTCTATCTTTCTTCTAGTCAAACACTCTGTCTCCTCTTTTTAACTTGCCTAAACTTGTACTTCTGCTGATCTCCAGCTTTGGGGCAGTAATTCCACCTTCAGGCTTACACCATTTGTTTCCACTGATGGTGAGAAAAATACTCCTGTGTCTTTGCTAAAGACATGGATGGGTAAAGGGTGAAGTCAGGATATGGCTCTGGACCTCGACAACTCCAGCAGGGAGGTGCCAGTCAGCTGGGGAAAGCATGGGGCTGACAGACACTCAGCACAGGGACTGGGACATGGCAGAATGATTTTTAGTCCTGAGAAGGGCATCAAAGGGATTATGCAGCCCAACCAAACATCTCCATAGGCAGAAATTGCAATCTAAATAAAGGACAAATTGTCCTTTGCTCTGCCAGGCATTTGAAAATTCTATTATGCCCATGGGATAATGGAAAGTTCAGCCTGTGGTGGCAAGGAGCTCTCCCAGAGGTTTCTGTGATTTCTGCTGGAAGGATGGCCCAGGGAATGGACATGTGTCTCAAACAGACCTTCTCCATCTGGAACTTACTGAGGTAACAATGGGGAGCAGGTCTCACCTGAAATGCAGATCCAAACAGATCCACACAGTTTAAGTCCCTCTGTAGTTTAATCTGACCTTTCTCCATCCAGTGTTTCAAGTAGCATTTCCTTCATTGTGAGCATCTCATTGTTTTCCCTCCAATATCATGTTAACTTCCAGCCTTTAAAATTTCCTGCCAAGCTCCTGAACAGTAATGTGGCAGGTGAAAAGCAGTGGCCTGAGAAATGATACTTCTACTGCCACCAAATTAAATGATGCTGTGTTGGTAGAAGGAGATATACTGAGAACAACATTTATCTCTGGAAATCCATGAAAGGTTCAAGAGAACAGTGTGAATGTGGGGATGAGGGTGTAAATGAAGACCAGCATGAGTCTGTCTCTTTTGTGTGTTCAACTTCCATAAAATCTGTGTTTCAGCCATTGGATCATTTTGCTATCAAAGTATTCTGCTGGAATTAGAAAATATGGCATAGGCAAAGACATGATTTAGCCCCTGGCTGGTGTTGCCTGTGGCATTTGGTGGTGTCTTTGAGTAGAGATAAAACTATAAATGTCCAAGTGAAAATTCAACATGTGGAAAAAGAGCACAATAATGGGAACAGTAGGCATAAAAGACCTGAATGAGCAGAATGCAGAGAGATGTTTTTAGACAAGCTCCACAGCAACAGCTGCTCATTTGATTGCACTGGAAAGAATGAGACCTCAGCCTGAGGCACAAAGGCAATTCTCTTTTCCTGGCATATACAGGAATTTAGATGTTTATGGTAAAGAAGATGATTTTGCCCTTCCACTTTGCTTCTAGCCTTCAAACAGATGTTTTGTGATGAAAGAGAAGAAAATTTGGAAAAGGTGACAGGTGGGAAGCCCACTTTACACATACAAATTCAGAGACTTCAAGTCCTTGCTGTTCTACAAAGTTTTGCAAGGTGTTACTCACAATCTGCTTGTACACAAATATCCCTGGAGAAAGTCTCCTCTCCATTTCACAAGGAAAAGCACGGCGTTTAGAACCTTGCAATGACTTTGTTAGGGCTCTGCTGAAGGCAGAGGGACATTCTGGGGCAAGCTGCATTCATCTCTTTTTACCTCTAACTTGTTATGTAAGGTTGGTAGAGAGTAGATTCTCTTTGTCCTAATCCAATCCTACTGCTCCTCCCTGCAGTATGTCCATAGTACCAAATAAGAGAGAACCAGCCCCAACTTTCTTTTTTTTTTTTTTCCTGTGGTTCCTTCTGTCTCTGGTCCTCTCCCCCATCTGTGATGTGAGGAAGTTGGTGTGTACCTTACATTCATAACAATGTCTCTTCCCTCCAGCATGAGTCACACAGCATGGAAAAGGGTGGAAGATTGTTGTTCAGTGCTGGCAGAGAAGATCTTGGACCTCAATCCTCACCTCCCACCCTTGGAACAGGCAGGAATGATAGGAGTTTCTGCCTTGGACACCCCGAGCCACATTTTGGGGAAGAACAAAGTAAAGGCAACAGGCACAGTTTTAAAAGCATCTCTGGAGTGGTTTCTCTTCCTGACAGGAAGAGATTTGATCAGAGAATCAGTTCATCAATTTCCTCACCCACAGGTGTCCCTTCAGAGCTGAAACTAAATCTCTGGGAATTATAAAGTCCCCTACCATATTAATGATTTTTGAAATAAGACTAAGAACTCTTGAGGTAAGATTCACTCATTTGTTGATCACAGTAGCTTTCCCAGGTACTTTTTTTGGTATTACAATGACCCATGATTTCCTTATGTGTAATCTGTGTCACACCATTTATCTACCCCAAATTTCATGTGTTGAGGACTTTCAGAATAGCACTTTCTGAACTGTTATTGGCAGAAACTGGTTTTCTTAGGAGAGTTTGTTTTTTCCTAGCACAAGTGTTGAGTACCACACCAGTTTTACAGAATTGTTCCTGGGAGCAACATTTGTCAGACCAGCCTGCAAAGTCTGCAGTTCCTCTGATCCTCACCGATGTTGTTTCATTCTTCTAGGAAGGAGATCTATCCTGAGCTATTTCCTGAGAAATGTTGTGTAATTTGATATGTTAACTATAAGGGTAAGAAGTTATCAGGCACCATGGACTCTGCAGCATCTGATGGTGAATGTGAGGTAACTTATTCATCTTCCTTTCTGTTTACCAAATATGAACTCAGCTTTTCAAAAGAGTCACCAGAGATCAAATGATGAAGATCATCACTTTCACAGGAAAGCCTTTTCCCCCTTTCCATTCCTCTACTTTCTCAAAGTCTGCAAAAAACCCCAACAATGAGAAAAAAAATCTTAATTTTTTTCTTGCAATACATTTTTGTTTTCTTTAAAACTTAATCCTCTTTTCTCCCTCTCTTCAGCATACAGCATACAGAGACACAGCATAAGTGATACAAGTGGCTTTAGCAGGCAGGTATAAGGGGCTTCATGACCAGAGGGGTGATTAACAGGGAACAATAACCATTCCCCAAGGATTGTGTTGAGTGGGATATGAGAAAAAACGCCTGACAAACAAATATTCAGAAAAAGTTGTTCTTGGATTCCCAGCACTTTTAATCCATCAGAAAAAAATGCTAAAGGAAAGGAGAGGCACAGGCTGTGAGAGTTTTAACCATCTCTTCACTAGGCCAGAATATTTAGTCAATTTGCTTTATAACTGGAGGAAACACCAGATAATTAAGAGCCTGATTGTTGGAGTACAGGATATCCTTCTGGCCACCCTGGAGGGTTTGGAGACCGGACAGGGGGGTCTGGGATCTGTCCAAGGGGGTCAGCCAGCCTCACACGGAGCCCAGGAGGACACTGCCTCTGATCCCTGTCCATGGCAGTGAATACTCACATGCAGGAGGAATCACAAGCCAAAAGAATTTAAAATAAGTAGTAGACAGTTCATTATAGAATGTAAATGTAGAATCTAGGATTTTTAGTATATGGGGTTGAAGAGACAAGATGGAGGAATTGGGGAGTGGCCCCTGTGCTCCTTGTTCTTGTTCTCGTCCCCCAGCTTTTGCTGAGTTGGATTTTAAGGATTGGTTTAGAGTAGAAATGACATGTTAGCATAGATAGTAGGCATTGGTAAAATTTTGTAAATAAAAAGTGCATTTTGGACTGTGGTTGGGTGTAGGGTACCGTACATCACAACACTAGGAAAAGCTGGAAATTTTCTTCAAAGGTCTGAGACCAAATTCGCCTCTGGATACAATAGAAGAATTAATGTTTTTTCCAAAGTGGCTAAAAAATGGGGCTCAAAATCACATTGTTTCTGAGCTTGCAAGATCCTCTAAAGACGAATCTTTTGTGTCTTTTACACACTTCTCACTGGAAAAATCCTGCAAGGAAAGGTGGTTTCCTCAGCAAACTGAAAGCTTCTGCAAGGTATGTGGATTCCACCAAACTTTTATTTTAACATCATTTAGAGAGAAATCTAACTAAATCACAGGGTCACTAGGACACAGAAAGTGTCTACACAGAATATTTATGGTTTAATTGTATTGTTTAAAGATGCAAAACAGTTTGCACTGAGCTTTTTTGTAACAGCCAGCTCTGCAATACATCACTTTGCAGGATATGAACAAGACTTGTCTTCCTTTCAAAGAAAGACTTGGGTTTTGAAAAGGTGCAAAGAGCTTTACTATGTATGTCAAGAAGAAAGTGACTCAGTTAATCTGGATCTGGTGCTAGAAGGATGCATTTTACATAGTAGGAAACACCTAAGATAGATGATGATAGGAGACAGACAAATAGCAGAAAGCCCTAAATTCAACTCCAGAAGACTCCTGGTGGTCTAAAGTCCCCAGGACAAGTAGGAAGAGCCAAGCTTGGCACCACAAAGCCCAGTCCACAAAAAAAGTAGGACCCAGGAGTCTCAGTTCCTTCTCTCCATATCGACAACCATTCCCTAACAGTAGCAGCACTTGCCTGCTCTCAGAGTCAGCATTTTCCTGCCTCCTGACTTTGGCTCCCAGCCAGCCAACAGCAGCAAACCCAGCTGAATGTCAGGAAATCAGTGTTTCAGGTGTCTCAAAGCTCTGGGATTCTCTCTGAGCTGCAACAAAACTGTCTCTTTCTTGCAGACACTTAAATGGCTGGGTTTTTTAAATTTCAAAAATTTAATGTGTTATCTTTCTCTTCTGATTAAAATTATTAACCCTTCTCTCCCATATAAAACAAAATATCTGGATTTTGTCAATTAATTTAATTGCATTAAAATACAGCTGTGACATTCCAGAAGCTAAAAATGCAGAAGGAAAGATTTAAAGTTCTAGAGGAAAAGAAGAAAAGAAGAAGAGGGAGATCTTTTAATAATTTTTTTGAAGTCTAACTCTGTTGAAGATTAATCAGAGATAAAGGCAAGAGACTGAGATGAAAATTTTCTTTCTTTCTGACCAAGAGCAGAAAACATTGTAAAAAAATATGTTGAACACAAATGTACGCCATCCAATTTCTTTTTTAATTATGGGAATTAATTCTAGCAGTTTCTATACATAATTTTTACCTATTTTGTGCTGCTTCTGAGCTTTTCTGTGTGTTTTTATATATATGCACATTAACTAAACCTTGCAGATGAGAAGTCTTTTTCCAGTTGAAAAAAAGCATACTGCTTGAAAATGTATTGATATGGGATGATAAAATATTTCCAGAATACTTTCGGACATCTGATACAATAAATTTCTCAAAGAAACTCTTTTCTGAAATACTATATGTAGTAAATATAGTGTGGTAATTCGTGTTTTGGTGCATGCAAACTGTAAATATGTTCTGTAAAATGTAACACTGGTTAAAGTCAGGCACAGAACTGACTAATCCCAAGACAGGCAACACCCAGAAACCGCCGTTCAGAGGAATCAGAGACTTTGCCATTGGCATCAGAATAGAGGACACATCAGGATAAGAAATCAGTCCTTCTCCTATAACAGTGGACCCAGCCATCACACTTACCATAGGAGGGAAATGCCTGTTCATGCCAGGGGCAAAATAAACTGCATAAAACCCCGACCCCAGAAGGGGCCAATCTGTGAACTCTGAGGGATTGCAGTGCGATAGAGGCTGCTTTACATTCACCATCTGACAATCCCAGGAATCATCACCAATAACTCCACTTGTTGGTTTTACCAAAATTCTGTAATCTTATTTTTTAATAAACCAAATTATATTTAATTGGCAAAGTGGATTAGCTTTTATAATTATATATACACAAAATCTTAAGGAACCAACAAAAATTTGGTGTATAAATTCCTATCTGAGTGAATAAGCATTCAATTTTTAATAGCTTTTCAACAGTCAACATATGTTTCTTCTGCATAAATGCGATCCTGCTGAGGAATCAACTCCTCTTGTTCAGGCTAGGAGATTTAAGAGAATAAACTCCTGAGAAGAGATGTTCTGGACCTAGGGGATATTTTGTCTCTGCTGCTGACTGCAGAATTGAGGATGTACTTTGGAAAACACAGAGCTGAGAAGGGAGACACTAAGGAAATTATTCCTGTCCAGGATGCTCATTCTGTGGGGGAGATCTGGTAATTGCATTACTTAGTGTGATCACTGCAGTAGAAAGAAAATATCTGGCATCCTTCCTGCCTAGTCTCTGAAACCATCCTTGAATGAGGAAAGAAAAAATTAGGAGAAAAATAATGTTCTGTAGGACAGGCACCATACCCAGACACCCATTAGCATCTTCCGGTGCCAGTAGCGGGCACTGGTACGGGCTGAAGAAACTGGAGTACGTGTTCTGAAATCTCTGGATTCAACTCCAGGAGGACTTCAACAGGAAGACTCAACAAGATCCCATTTTTCACAATGGGAAAAGTTCACAAGCTAACCTGGAGCAATTAATTGCTATGCATCACCACTGCATGGAAATTGAAGGTCTAACCTTGTGTTAAGCTGTCAGCACCCTGAAATTACTGCTCTGCCTTTTCTATGACTCAGCATCTGCAAGACAAGAACTCCATGTTCTTCAGCAGAAACACATCCCAGAGTTGTCATATGTTGGGGGTTAGATCTGGTTTTTTTCTGACAGAATTTTTCCCATCAGTTGCCAGGAAACTAACTACTGACTTCTTATGAGTGCTTGGAGAAAAAAAAGAAGTGGCCAAAGGAGCGGGTAGTACTGGGCTGCACCATTTTTTGGTCTCTGGGAGTTTTCTCAGAGGTGAAAAGATACCTTGAAGTTTGGGAGCAGGTAAAGGACAGGGGTGGGAGCAGCTACTCTGGCTCTAGCTCTCAGCATCGGAGAGAGGACGGGCAGCTGTTGTTTGCTGCAGGAGGAGTTCACTGTCACCAGCATGTCTGGTTCTGGGAAATCCACCATCCTCTTCTTGGGTGCCCAGGAGCTCTGAGCTCTCCTCCCCCTGCCCTGATGGGGCCCTGTCCTACCGCCCTGCTCCTCCAGCACTGCTTTGAGGCTTTCTGCTACTCTGTAGCCCCACACTGTCCTGCCCTGCCGGGACATCCCTGCCCTTCTGGTCACCATCTCAGAGATTCTGGTCTCATCCACCAGCCCGAGACTTTCCACCCTTCCAGCTTGGTGCTCTCAAAGTCCTGTCAGGCCACTGAGATCAGACCCCCCAGGCTTTGTGAAGCAAAGTCCCTCGAGGTTCCTGGTTCTGTTTATTATTAATGCTGTAGTTCTTGTTTTTTTGCCTTGTTATACATACTAGTAAAGAACTGTTATTCCTATCCCCATACCTCTGCCTGAAAGTCATTTTAATTTTCTAAATTACAATAATTTGGAGGGAGGGGATTTGAATGCTCCATCTCTAGGGAGGTCCTTCCCATCCCTGTCTTTCAAACCAAGACAGATTTTGTCTTTCAAACCAAGACAAGGTGCCAATAGATACCAGCCTCTAATCTCTTGTAAACAAAAGCCCTCCTTCCTACCACTGCAGCACTTATAGGCTGGCACTGCTGGGTTTCAATGGGCAGGGTTTGCAGAAGTGTGGGTGTCATTAAAGTTGATTTATCTCTTCCCCCACAGAAGAGCTAAGTTGTAGGTGTGCAGAAGACAGTCAGGTGTGCAGCTGCAAGGAGCCCAGCAGCACCAAGAGACAGCTTTGCCCATCTTTCCACTGCACAGTGAGCAGGGCAGAAAGCTGCTGATAAATCAGGGCAGTTCTCCAGAAAGGATGCTGCTGAAGAGTGAGTCACCTGCCTGAATACAAAGAACAGCTTCTCCCAACGGTTTGTCTGCTTCGTGCATTACAGGGAGACCAGAAAGACCCTACAACTGCAGGGAAATAAGAAAAAAAGTAAATGAGGGAACCCCTGCAGTTCTTGTAGCACAGAGCCACTGGTTTAAATTCCATGATTTCAAGAACATCCTGCTAATGGGCCTCCATCATGCCTTAGTCCGCTTCTATTCTTGACCTCAGGAAGAAAGTACACTGCTTTGAGACATGGATCTTCAAGGATTCTCTAACTCTGATGCTCTTTTCATCCAGCATCTCAGCAATATCTGCTGTAGCCCCCTCATGGTATTGTTTTCTCCATGCTCCCTGAATCTCCTATTGCTGTACTAAGAGAAAGGAGTAGGATGAAGTAGTGAGGCAGCACTTCATACGCTGGCACTCTGGAACCACTTCATTTTTGTTTCCCAGGGTCCCAAATCAGAATATTTGCTGCTTTGATTATAGCTGGTGAAAGAAAGAGGCCATCCCAGGGGTCTCATCTCCCTTTAACAAACTGTTCCACAGAAGCAGGGTTTTTCCTTGGTGGAAACCCATTAGCACACAAACATAAGTTCTCCTTGCCCAACAGGGAGAGCAGAAATTGCTAATAAGGATCTTTCTTCGTGCCTCTCAATAGTCATCAACAACCTGCTCAAGTTTTTTATTATAAAATTATTCCAGTGTATACAAAAAAAACCATGAAGTCTGCTTCTTTTCTCTTTCCCTCTTATTCTTTTGCATACATATAGGGAGTGTTTCTTCATCTGTGATTTAATTGGCCTGGATGTCTATGCCAAAAGAAATGAGTAACAGGAATCAAGAGCTCTGCTCTCCAGCCTGTTGGCTTGTCTAGCAGCAGGTGGGTCAAGCCTGAGCAGCAGCTGCTACAACTCCCTGTGTGCAGGACTGTTTGTCTGTGTCCCTGCCTGCACATCCTGCACTGAGGGGATGGCTGGGGAGAGGCAGGAATGCACAGACACATTCCCTGTGGGAGCAGCTGATCCATATGGTGTGCTGTGTGAAGAGGGATAAAAAGCCTTGTCAGGAAACCCTGGCTGAACAGAGGACTCATCCTGTCAAATGCAAACCTTGGGAATCAGGACAGGCCTTCATGTTGAAAGGATTTTGCTTCTTGTTATCCAGTCCCTTTCTTTTAAGGTATGGGGAGGAGGGTATATTACCCTGGGCATCTGGCAGGATGGTAGCAGCTAGGAAGGAAATACCCTTCCTCGTGTAAGTCTCTTTATTTGGGCTGTCTCGTGTCCAAGATCACTCCATCACATACAGGCAGGAAGGAGTGCTTCAACTTTGCTTTTGCTTTCCCTGCAAAACCCAGCTGAAGACTCTCCTTCCTTGTTAAATATGGGATGTTACTTTTCCTGACAGTGATCATATGCCAAACTGCCACAGCAAAAATGTCCAGCTGTCAGCTGAGACACTGAAAGTACACAAGTCACGGGCTTCACCTCAGCCTGGGGAAGGCTAGGAATCAGTGTGCCTTGGGATCTGACAGCTCACATGATACATATCTTGAATTTGCATCTGCCAGGGTTTTCCCAAGACCTCAGCCACCTGGGAACAGATGGAAGGGGCAGTCAGTGCCAAGCTGTTTTTAAAATCCACCTCTTGTGTGAGTTCCTAAGAGCAGCGTAGTGAAGGAAGAGCTGCTCTGCCTCTGGGGACCAAATTCTCAGGAGTTGTTCAGAGTGACTCTTACCTCTTGTGGAGATAAGCAGACCCATCTGATTCACTCAGTTGCAGTTTTGTACAAAAGGCTATAAAATATCATGGGCCCCATCCACAGGGGTTGGGGGTTAGATTTGTTTCTTTTTTACTTACGGAATTTTTTCCAGTAAGTTGCTAGGAGACTAACCACTGGATACTTGTGTGAGTGCTTGACCAAAACAAATAAGTGGCCAAAGGAGTGGGTAGCACCACACTATGCCTTTTGTTTTTGGGTCTCTGGGAGTTTTCTCTTGGAGTGGGGAGGTAACGTGAGTTTTGGGGCAGTTTCGCTCACTTGCTCTCAGCATTGGAGAGGACGGTCTGGCTGCTGTTTGCTGCGGGAAGAGTTCACTGTCATCACTCTGTCCTGGGAAATCTACCATCACCTGCTCAGGTGCCCAGGAATTCTGAGCTCAGCTCCCCCTGCCCTGATGGGCCAGCACTGCCCCACTGCTGCTGCTTTCTTTGGTACTGCTTTGAGGCTTTCTGCTACTCTGTGGCCCCACACTGGCCTTGCTCTGCCAGGACATCCCTGCCCTTCCCGTTACCATTGCAGAGCTTCTGGTCTCATCCACCAGCCCAAGACTTTCCACCCTTCCAGCTTGGTGCTCTCAGAGACCCACAGGGGCACCAAGCTCAAAGTGCCCCGGGCTTTGTGAAGCAAAGCCCCTCGAGGTTCCTGGTTCTGTTTATTATTAATGCTGTAGTTGTTGTTGTTGGTTTGCTTTGTCATACATGTCGGAGTCTAGAACATCCCTCTGGCCACTCTGGAGGGTTTGGAGACCGGACAGGGGGGTCTGGGATCTGTACAAGGGGGTCAACCAGCCTCACACAGAGCCCAGGAGGACACTGCCTCTGATCCCTGTCCATG
>VXBR01008236.1:106240-237577 GCA_013400215.1 Cisticola juncidis
GAGATAATGAAGAATAAACAACCTTGGAAACATGCACTGGCAGACTCAGCTTGTCATCTCTACCTTCAGTGTGAAACACTCAGGGCCAAGAGAAGACAAAAATCCTGATTACCTCGGGGAACAGCAACCCCGAGGAGAATCTCAGGGAGCAGTAACTCTGAGAATACATACCAGTAAAGAGCTGTTATTCCTATCCCCATACCTCTGCCTGAAAGCCCCTTCAATTTTCTAAATTATAATAATCTGGAGGGAGGGGATTTGAATTCTCCATTGCTAGGGAGGTCCTTCCCATCCCTAGGAGATACCTGTCTTTCAAACCAAGACAGATTTTGTCTATCAAACCAAGACAAGGTGTGCAGCAAATGGACCAAGGTGAGAGTCTGGATGCAAAGATATAAACAGTGTGGATGCTTAAGTATCTTCCACAGTGCAGACGTGGAGCTGCAAAAGGAGAGTTACTCAGTGAGGCCTAAAAGCTATCCTGGACTGATGTAACTGTTGCATTCGTCCATCAGAGGATTTCAGCAGAAGTCATGCAAGTGGAAAAGGATTTGATGATTAATTATTTCAGAGTTGGCTTGTTCGCTTCTCCTTCCCCTTCCCCCTGCCTTTCCCTGTCATGTCTCTGCCTCACTGGGCTAATACATGTTTCATGACTGAAACTACATCCTCTCCAAAAATATTCCACTGAAATATTAATGAACAACAGTTTTAATTATTTGCTCAGTGCTTAAGGACTTCATGGCAGCTACTCTGCCAGAGGTCTAAAACAACTGCCTCGGTGACCAGCACTTTCCCATTGTCGCCTTCTTTTCCCTCTCTATGGCTCATTTCTTTTTAGTCTGTAAGTCCTCAGGGATGGACTGAAGCATTTATCTTAATATTTCCAAGGACTTTGATTTGTAGAGCTCCTAGGAAAATAGGGATCTTTTTCCTAGACAAATGCTGGTGGCAGTAAAAGAGACAAAGATGTTATCAAGAGCATCCTGTAAAATGAAGTTAACTGTCCACACTTCTCTCTTCCACTGGAAAATAGCAGAAGGCCTCAATGCTTTTTGAACAGGGTACAAATACTATTACAGTGTGGCCCTCTGAGACCCTCTGTTGCCTTTCAGTTCAGAGAGGAGGTTCTCACAGTGGCAAGGATGCCAACCCCAAAAACACTCTAAGGGAAAGATATATTGCACTTGTAATTACATTTTTATCTCCCTATACAAAAAAGTTGTCTGCTACTGGAGGAGATATTTCCTTGTTGCAGACGTAGTTATTCCTGCTCATTCAGAATGACTTCTTGGTTTCTTGTGACAACAGCATTTTCTTTTCATAAGAAAAATGTGCAGAGATAGGAGATCACTCTCCCAGGGCACAGCTCTGCCACTCCTGATGGCAGTGGTGCTGCAGGACTCGGTCCATGACTCCCACAGCAAATGTCTCAGTCATTTCAAACCTGCTACTGAGACATATTTAACACATGCTCTGTGATGTCTGCATGCTGGGGGCTGAAGAAAAGTATCCACTTGATGATACCCTTTCAGGGAATGTCATCTAATACCTCCCACAGGCAAGCACCATCCAGAAAGAGGGCCTTCAAATGTCCAGAGGCACCTGGGATGATGGGGAAGGAGGGGAGCTCCAGGAAAGAAGTTTTGAAGCCAGGAGGCCTCCTGACATCTCTGGGAAGTGGTGTGGAACAGCCACAACTGCTGGTGATTTTGGCAGTCTGGGCAGCAGGACAGATTGGCAGTGATGTGCACTAAATTTCTGTGTGGGACTGCAGAGTGGGAGGGATGTGGTGCTTCATCTCTTCTCTGTGCCATCTCCCCTCTTGGGCAGGACTGCAGACTGAAACTTCCTTCTCCAGCTCAGTATTAGGCAACATGCTGAAGAGCTCTGGGAAGGGGAAAGGGGATAAGGAGAAAGATAAGAGACCCTGCTGCAAGGAAGAGTCAAGAATAAATAGCTGGACCAGCTATCTTTAATGGCCTTTAACTTCTCTGGAATTTGAAATTTATTGTCATTTGTATGTTTTATTCAGAAACCTCCTCTTGGCAAATTCAACAAAATGTGAAGGTCTTCACAACATAGAATGGGCTGGCAAGGGTGCTTAGATTCAGAAAAGCATTGAGAACTTGGTCACATCTGACTTTTACTCCAATTTGCATCAACTTTCCCAAACCCATAAGAATGCAAACACTGAGCCTTTCTCTGCAGCACCAGGGGCCAGTGGTAGGTGTGTTATCCTGCCCTTATCTTGATCATAATTAACTGACCTATGTTTTGAGCCAAATGATTTTTATGAAGAACTGAAAAAGTGCAAGAGCAGTTGAAGTGTCACTGTTCCTGCCAGTGTCAGCTGATCCCCGTGCAGAATGGAGGTGGCATTCATGTTTTGCAAATGGGCCTGAGCAGCAGCTCATCTCACTGCTGAGCTTCTTTTGAAACTTTCTGCAACAGCTTTTTTACATCCACCCATACAGAGAATGATATGCTTCCAGGGTAATAATGACACTTTTCTGCTAGAAAGGCACACAGGTAGCAACGGCAGCCAGATCCAAGGCATGTCTCAGTGCCTGTACCTGCTCTCCTCCCATATTCCACTCCACATCTGCAAGAATACTTCCATGCCATGTCAGGGGTCTTGCTTCAAAGAATAGGATCAGCCCTTTGCATCCATGGTTTCAGAGTGCAAGCTCAGGGACAAAGCAAGATCTCATGTCACACAGCAGAGCCAAAGACAGCTTTGGATCCCCCCAGCCCCAGACTCGAGCCTGGGTGACCTGCTCTTCCTGTGGTCGGTATTCCACTGTAAATGGGTGGAAATTAAGCTCTTCAGAGCAAGGAAACTTGGTGGCAAGGCACGACTACAGCTGGGAGAGGATACAGATGTGGTAAAGCACCAGCCTAACCTGCACTGGGGTTTGTCCATGTCCTTAGTTTGCGGAGGCATAGAGAGAGTTTCTCAAGTTCCTACCATGAACACAGAGGTGAGGACATCTTTCCACAGCAGACAAAGGGAGAGGCAGAACAAATACACACCGACTCTTTTAAGATGAAAACCCATAGAATTCCACATTACAGACCCTTCTGAGAGACAGCAGAAGTGAGATATCCTTGTGGGATCACCAAAAAAAGAGCAAGAAGTTTGAGGAAGGGGATGGGAAGGCAGACTTTGCATTTGTAGAAGATGTTAGTTTCTTTGTTGATACTGAAGTATCAACAAAGGATTGACTAGAGTATTCTCATTAAAGATGTCCTGCTATGAATCCTTGGAAATCTCATCTCTAATGCTGCCAGGCTTGAAGGAGAGACCCCTCTTTGGGATCCAAAAAAGCTGAAGATCACTGCTTGCTCCATTAACAGTACTGCTGTTCCTCAGCAAGTCTGAGGCTGGAAAAACAAGCTTGCATGACATCAAAGAATGGACACTTGAAGGGACAGTAGGTTTTCATCAGTAGAAAACATACCCTAGGAAGTGTAAAAATGCTGGGAAAGTACACAAAGCTATTTCCTCTAAACAGCCTTCTAGTCTTCAAAGAAAGTTATCATGGAAAGAGAACAATTTAGAGATCTCGTATCCCTTTTGTTTGTTTTGTTACTTTGTTCATTCCTTTGTGCAGTGAAGATCCCAGCAGAAACATCAGGCTAACTGACATAGTCACTGACAGATCTTAAATATTAATAAACAGATCTGCCTTCTGTAATTTGGAGCAAACTTCCAGATAGGGGTGCTCTGAAAGCAGCTGTTTGCTTGCATGATCTGGTTGAAGAGGATGTCAAAATGATGTGCAGGATCCAGAATTGGCAAAAGAGGGTGATTAAAATAGCTGTGACTGCTGGCAGAGCACGGACTAAAAGTGCTTCTGTTTTAAATGGATAAGTTTCAATGGAGGAAATCAGCTGACATAGATATAAAGCCCCAGCATCCCAGGGGGAATTTTTCACAGCCCTTTCTTCACCATTAAACTTGCAAGGCAGAACCTGAGATTTACAGAAACAACCAGCAGGGCCTGGCTGGGAATTTTTTCTCCATGTGTTTTATGGTTGTTAGCCTGTATTACAATATTTGACAGAATGGGACAGCTCCCAGTGAAAATTTTCTTGGGGCTGTGTAAAACAGTTCTGAGAAAAGAGAAATATTTTGGTTCCAATTCTCAGTTGTACTGTGGCTCAAAGGCAGCTCCACCAGGATGCTCCATGGCCAGGAAGCTCCAGGATGTTTCTTCCAGGACTCCTACCACAACTAAAGAACACAAATAAAAAGAATTTGTAGCAATTCTGTATGGAGACATGGAGTCTTTTAGCTGCAAACTTGGGTTTCCTTTTGTTTTTCTTTGAATAGTGTATTCCCATTGAAGTGTTGTTTGTTGGGTTTAAGTTCTTTTCTTCTGCAAGATGGGGAAAAAAAGGAAATATTCTGCTTTTGGGCCAGCTGTCAAACCCTTTTTGATGGCTGGAAATGTATCAACCCAGCCTCTTAGAAGGAATTTGTAACAATTCTTAAATATTCACTTTAGATTTACAAAGCATTAAGAAATCCCTGAAAGTCTTCTTCCTGCTGGAGGAGACTACTGATTATTTTCAGATTACAGGGGGATTAATAAAGCACAAAGTAACTACATATCAGTCTAAAAATACACAGACTTGGTCTCTGCAATCCTAAAAAGCAGTAGGGTCACCATCTAGGAAACTCACCAAAATATTATAAACATGACATCAGACCAAGAGAACACAAACTCAATACAAATCGTTGTCACAGAGATCTCATTTGACTTTATCAGTTGAAGGACACAAAAGTTGTGTGAAGAAATGAGAAATCATACAAAAAATGGATACTATACCAAAAAGCAAAGGAAACATACAATGTTTCATGGATATCAAGAAGAATTCAGAAGGAACCAGCCTGGAGTCTTTTTCTGTCCTATTACTCAGAAACAAAGTATAGACCTTAAGTAGAAAATTAAATCCTAGAGCTTTAAATGCACCCATTTATGGGAAATGGAAACTTCTTATCTCATAACGCAGGTTTTCCAGAGCAAAGCAATTTCTAATCATCAGTCCCACCTCTTTCCCTTTTCTTCATAAAAAACCCAGAAATGTCAGAACTGACAGTTTATCCTAAGGAAGATTTTTGAAGTCTGGAAAGACCTCTTAGGTTGAAAAATGAGTGGGGTTTGTTTGTTTTTGTTTGTTTCTTTTCCTGTTGAAGGAGAAATTAATGGTGAGAGAAAAGAGGCTCCCAGTATTTGCTGCCAACACTTTTCTGCTCTTTGAAGAAATAAGCTACTTTTCAAGTCACAAAGGCAGGCCTACTCACTTGCCTCTGTACCTTGAAAGAATGTTTGCATTACATTTTATAATAAAGTTGGCTACAAGTCACAGACAGGAGGGTACTCACCAACCCAAAGATCTGTAAATAAGATCATTGGGAAAAGACTGCAAATGCACCACATATCAAAGTCGCCAGTAAACTAATTTAAGAAGGAGATTGATTGCTGCTGTGTGAAATTAAAAATGACTATGCCTTTTTTTTTTCCACAGTGAAATTAGTCACAGACAAGAGGCATGTTAATAGATCAGTTCTGGTGCATAGCAAACAGGCATAAGGAAAAGTAAAAATCTATTAGAGATCTTTATCTGTGTCTGTAAAAGCTGCAAAGCCATTCCTGGCTGTTCATCCAAACCTTTTGCCCACCTCTGCCCAGGTGAAGTGATATTGCATTTCACTCTCTTTATGTCTAGAAAGCTTTTCCTGAAATTAAACCCATCTCACTGGACTGAGCATGTTTTAGTCATCCTGAAGTGTGTGTAGAGAAGAATGTAAATACTACCTGCCTTTCCCATGCTTTGAGAGTATTCCTGAATTTCTCCTTGTTCAGCTCTCCTCCAGCCTTTTTCCCTGCTCTGCTCTGCAGCATTGAGGAGCCTTAGCTGTCTTTCAGACATTGAATTTAATGGTTGCAGTAACTGTGCTACACAATATATTGTGTGTAAATTAAGCTGACTGGGACAGTTGTGAATTATTGTTCAGTGGGGTTGTTTAAGCTGGGTTTGTGTTTAGAGTTTAAGTTTTTCCCTTGGTGATCAGTGTCCATCGGGGGGGGGGAGCTTGGATCGGAGGAGTAAGATCAGGGAGAGCTGGATTGGCTGACAGCAGCAGCCGATCACTCCTTGGAGTTACCCAGGACAGAAATTTGGACTCATCATCAGGGAGCCAGTGGGAAGGGGCATGGTTTGGATCCATCTAGAGGCTGTAAAAACCTCCCCGATGGAGGGGTGGGATCTCTGAAGGTATTTGAGACTGAAGGAGCACTCAGCACTTGTCCTGCCTTTTTTTTTTTTTTATTTTTTTTTATTTTAAGTCTGCTTTGTCACTAGGGACCCTGGGTTTATCCCAGCTCTCTTTTTCCAGTTGTTGTGTTCTTCAACACCCAATTAGCCACATCATGGTGACTGGCTACTTTGTAACACAACAGAAGTGTAGGCAAAAGAAAGAAGGAAGAGTTGGCACAGGCGGAGATGCATTGTGCTGAATTTTACATGTGGACCAGAAGGCTTTTTATTACATGATTTTCCTCTTTACAGCTCCCTGCAGAGCAGCAAGTACACAGATTAGGCTGTAAACCCATGCAGTGCAGTCTGTATAAATCACAAATATAAAGCCATGTAATATTCCCTCATGGTGATCCAGCACCATCAGCCCTGTCAAAGCCTGAGAGAGGGGTCCATTATTGCTTTTGGTGGAATGTCTCTGCTTGCAGAGATAAGAGAAGAATGAAGAGGGGACACAGCTAGTGAAAGGGATCAAGGGTACTGGGCATTCCCAGTACAAGTCCAATATATCCCAAATATAAGGAGACTTACTCAAGAAATTTTATGAGGCCATGACAAAATGGGTTTAAGACCCCAAGACATTTATTCCTAGCTGGGATTTTGCACCAGAAATGAGAGCCCTGCTCCTAACTGTACAAAAATGCCCCTTCCACATACATCTTGACACTTGAGGAAGCAGAATCAACGGCTGTGAAAGATACTGTTTAAAGATGTTACACGAGGGGAGGGGAAAAAACCCAAACAAACAAACAAACAAACAAACAACAACAAAAAAAACCCCACAAAAACAAAATACCCCCCCCCCAATAAAACACCACAAAAACCACAAAAACCACACACACAAACAACAACCAAAAAACGAACAAAACCACAAAAAAAAAACCTCAACAAAAAACCCAACAAAAAAACACCACAAACAACAACAACAGCAAAACCTCACCACATTTTGTGAACTAATGAGCAGCCCTGGCAGCTGAAATGATCAGTGGAACATAATTTCATGTCAAGAGACATTTGCCTCATGAGAGCCATATTAATGGAGTCCAACTATGTGTTGATATGGTTATCCTATGCTGCTAGGTCTAGAGATATTTTCCACAGGCATACAGGCTGCAGGCTAATGATCCTTCCTTGCTGGGGCTCAGAGGCAGAGAGGTCTCCCAAATATCCCTGTCACACACAGCTAATTAGGGAAGTCAGGGAATGCATGTGGAGGGGGAGCATCTGTCCCAGTCCGTTCTGTTCCAGAGGGAAGGATTAGCCCATGCCACACGTAGTAATGCGCCCCCACCTTAGTGGATGCTTCCCTATAGGGAAAGGTTTGCCCTTTGCCGTTCTAATAAGATCAAGGACCCAAAACTTTGATGTTCTCTTCCCAGTAATTGGCCAGGTGCCAGCCCAGAGGCACTGGTTGGGTTTTGGAAATGTACCTCAAAAGCTGTTGCTAATTTCACTGGGCAAGGTGCCAAAAACCCACCTGGACCATCAAGTACTTCAAAGACTGCACAGTACTGCTCAAATGCTTTTTTTGGACTGCCTTATAAGTGCAAGAGACTTCACTTTGTTCAACTTATATTTCTTTTGTTTGATAATGTTTATTATCTTTGGCATTATTAAAACATTTTCTTCTACAAAGCATGTCCAGAGAAGTTGTCTCGCTACTATTAAGCCACTCTGGGAGGTTGCAGGTCAGCCCTCAGACTTGATACATCTTCAATGAGCTTGTTACATACCAGCCCCGTGTGAAACTGTATCACCCACAAGCTGCTGAGGCCACAGTGAAAGTGTTGGTGGGAGCTGAGCAGGGACATGTTACCAGAGATGGATTGGGTTTTCACCTGCTTCCTTGCGGATAATGATTTCCTGGGAGTTCTCACCGTGTTAGAGAACACGTGTCATAAAACAAGTTGAAGAAGTATCTGTCCAGCAGCAGAGGTGATGGTGTTTGTTCATGCAAAGCTACATTGTCAGCTCTGACAGAACTGCTCTCAGGACAGCCAGAGCACCCTGGGTTTTCAGTCAGCAGAGAAAGCAGCAACATCACAACAGCAGCAATGAATGTGCAAAGAGAGGCAGAGAGGATGGCTGGCTCATATGTGACTGCAGCTCCTGAGAAGTCACTGATGTGTGTCCCTCAGTCTTTTTTTAGTGGTTTCAGAATCAGAGGATGCCACATTCTGTAAAAGGGTGTGATAATGGACCCTTTCTCTTCCACCACTTTTTGTTATAAGGCCTGCCTTTCATGCTCTGAATTTCCAGCAGATCACCTTTATTTCCAGCAGCTGTATTTTTTACCCTTCAATCTGATGTTCCCAGTCACAGATGTCACCCATCAGGGATGCTCTAGGGTTTTATTGTTCACAGTGACTCATGAAAGCCAATAGCTCTGAGAAGTAGCCCCCTAAATGTAAAAGGAAATCAGCAAAACAACACAACATAAAGCAGCTGTGAGAAGTGATGTAAGCCTTACTTGGTGCTGCATGGCATTGAATTCATTCACACTGACTTCATACCCGTGGTGATGTACAAAAATGAGTAAAGAATTTTTTAGTATTCCCAACTCTTTAAGAGGACACTGTGTCTGTCTCTAGCCTAGATTCCCTGTTTACCATTCTGAACAAGAACATGGTAGTGACCGACAGATGGACAAGATGAATTTAAAAGTCCCTGCCAGGTGTAGTGTCTATGATTTCATGAGTCATTTCAGTCAGAAAAAGAGGTGATGGAACATTTGAATGGAGCTAAAAAGGCATGACATCATGGTTCTCTTTCCTTTCTTTAGAATTAGTAGTAAATTAAATTAAGCTCAGCCATTTATCATTAACAAAAAAAAAAAAAAAAAAAAAAAAAACAAAAACCAAAACAAACAAAAACAAAAAAAAAAAAAAAAAAAAAACCAAAAAAAAAAAAAAAAAAAACCCCAAAAAAACCAAAACCAAAAAAACCCCCAAACAAAACAAAACAAAACAAAACAAAACAAAAATAAAATAAAACAACACCATCAAACCAAACCAAACCAAACCAAAAAAACCCTTTATTAATTTGCTTTCTACTAAATACATGTCCTCTCTCTCTGAAATCAAGTCACTAGAGAAAACAGAGGCTTTCTCTTGAATATGCAAAGCAGAAAAATGTGGTCTTTGAGCCACTTATAGAATTCCATAATCAAAAAACAAAGTGGCAATATCTTCACCATAGCTACATCCAAACACCAACTAAAATACTTAACTGCAGCCTTGAGCAGCAGTTCTTGTTCTGACTGCTTAACTGAGCATCCCTTCCATCTGGGATGGCTGAAATGCCCTGGTGAGATTCCCTGGGAATAGCTGTTTATGCCTTTCAGAGTACTGCTGTCTGGCTTGCATATTTTTACCATGAGAAGTCAGGATTTTCCCTGGCACATTGGAACTTACAGTGACACAGTTTTACAGGATTCACCAAAGGAGCCTGGAGCTGATTAAAGGAATCCTTATGATTTGAGAAGTTTACCCAGACAAATTTCAAGCCCCCTCCCTGCAGGTCTCTCCTTTTTCCACTTTTAATTTTTCTCCTCTCTTTTCTACTAAAACAGACTCCATAGTTCTGCTAAGAATGCAGTGAAAAGAATAAATAGAAAGTCGCCTTGCCAGAGTTTACGAATAGTGGTATTTCTATATTTTACCATTGATCCTCAGGTTGCAAATTGCTAGGAAGAATGATCTTATTTGACACAATTAGAATCACAATATCTGAAGCTTTGAAACAAGGTTGATTGAAGAAAAATTGTTCAAGTTTTGACAGAACAAAGTCAGATGTGGTAAAAATAAGAGACAATGCCCTTGGGATTTAAATATGGGTTTTGACTGTGGGGGATAAGTGTGCTGGGAAACAAGAAATTTGTGCACTCAACTACAGAGAGAGAACTACTAAATGTCACAGGACAACATGGTCTACACCACATTTAACAAAGTGAATCTTTCAAATATGTGTGACATCGTGACGACACATCAAGAAAGGCCCAGGTGATGCTCAGGTGAACACACTAAATGTTTAGCACAGATAATTTGGACAGTCTTAGGACCAACACTGTGACAAGGTCCCACGAGGTCACAGAAGTTCTTGCTTTACAATAAGAGCTCTGTGTAAACCAGGGCTCCTAATTATTTGCTTAATTAGTTACTGCCTGTAGAAACCTGCTCAGAACAATGCCATCTGTGCAACAAGGTCAAGGAACGAGGACACTTTCAGAACAATGACTGTCTTGTCTTGAATTAAACTCAGAAATCTCAGGCTAGGACAGTTACTATTTAAATTAGTACAAAGTCCCACATGTCTCTGGACCAATTCCCACTTCCTGGGTCATCACACCTGTGAGGATTTAGAGTATGCTCTGCCATTATCAGCCCAAGGACCACTACCAGCTTTTGCAGCATGTCCTTGTCAGGACAAAGGGAAGTGCTGGGAGAAGCTACTTGGTTTGGATCTGTGGAAAATGAATTCTCCACAATTCCTTCTACAGATTCCCCATCAGATGAATGAGCCACAAAAAGTTCAAATCCAAGCCAGACAAGGCTCTCGGAACAGAACCGGGAAGAAAAATTGCGCTTCTTGCTCCCACCACTACATTTCTACCCCCTTGGTAGAGACAGTAGTTGTAAGTAAAAATTTCTCATGGTGATACACCTCATAATTCTGGGACAGACACAAACATTCACTGGCCACCATTGGGAATGGGAATTCTGGGTAACATCTGGTTAGAATTGCACCCTTTCTCCTGGATTTCATGATGATGGCAGGATGAAGAATGGCATCAAGCGAGACTGCCAAGCCCATCTTTCCCAGAAGATGCTATAAGACCTCTTATTTTGCCTCTGATCTTGCTTGTCCTCTTGGAGGAAGCTGAGTCCTCCTGCAGACTCAGCTTTGGACTGGCATGGGCAACTCTGACTCTTCCACACAACTTAGAAATAATGCAAGAAATGGCAATAGTGCAACATGTGAAAATGTCATTGGTAACTTCTTGTTTATCACAACCCATAATGAGTGTATTTAATACCAAACTGGCACGGGGGAAGGTATTCCCAGCATTAAAAACTGATTTTTTTTCACCCCAAGCAGATAAAATTGTAGACTGGTTTTATTACCAAGTGTAAAAATTTTATTACCACCATGACAAAAATGTCTTGAGGTATATTTGAATGTTTTAGATGCAAACTGCACAGATTCAGATAGATCCTAGTCCATTTCTTTTTAGCTGGTTCTTGTGGTTTGTCCCAAAATAAACATATAAAAACTGGATCCCTTTCCTACTGCTGGGAAATCAGTCAATTCAATGAATAATTACCATTGTCTTGGAGGCATGTTTGGGTGCCTAGCTCACTAGATTCAAATCTTCAGAGAGTTATTCTGCAGTCTATTTGAAAGAGATATGTAGATTGCAGTCCTTTGCTGTGCATTCAAACTAAGTAGTAATTCAGAAGCCCTCCCCAAAAGAGATGCTGAGAGATAGCAAGCTGTATATTCAAGATTAGAATATAGCCCTGAGTCTCTGGTAGATGATGTTAATCTTTGCTAAGAATATAAAACCTCTGAGTATGTTGCAGACTGATAAAATGTTAACCTTAAGCCTTGAAAACATCCTTAGTTGTTTACTGTTGCATGCATTTTACTTCAAATGAGAGAGCCTCCTTTCACTAATCTTGTTTTTTAAATGCTACTGCCACAGCATGAGATGAAAGAAAGGTCTATTCTGTAAACAGGACCCACTGAACTGCTCTAGATGAACACACTGTTCTCCTTGCCACAGCAGACTTCAAAGCAGATCATTCACCACCTTGCATGTGAAGATTTTCAACATATCACAAAGTATACTAAACCTTTTGGCCTTTCTGACAATGGAAATAGACATTGGGATGGCCAGAAGGAGGGGACCATGTTCTATTCCCAGACCTCCAAAAAGATCTCTTCTTTTTTCTCTTATGCCTCTTTTGGCAGGGCAGACATTGGGAGGTGCAAATTAATGTGCACTGTTTCTGCCCTCAGACTGCAAACATACTCTCTCTGTTTCCTCTCTTGAAATAATATTCTTCCTGGAAAATCTACCTTTGCAGATGCAAAAACACCTGAAGTATTTAGCTGAGATAACTGAGATTAAAAAACCCCAAGTCCATTTCCATAATCCTGCTAATACCATCCCTGCTTTCTAAATTAAAAAAAAAAAAAAAAAGGAAAACACTAAAACCCCACTGCCTAAGACTAAAAAGTTCTTTAAACTTAGTCAGAATTGTATAAATGTCAGAGATACTGAACCCTTGATAAACTCCTGTGGAAGATTTATTGCCCTGCTCTTCAGATGATTCCACCAGACAGGCATCTGAGTGAATTATGAATACTCCAGGTATTTCCAGCCTAGTGGCAGCTGTGGACTGAAACAATCCTCACATTCTCATAAAACTGTGACATAACAAGTCAATTGCAAAGCAACAAAAAGTAACAGCTGATGAAGAGAGTGCCCTGCTGGCATTAGGATATTTTATACCTTGCAGTATGTGACTATACTGACAAATCTCTGGGGCTGTATCTGGCTTAGCAAAATGTGTGAGGTATAAGTAACTGGCACAGAAAAGTTTGTGTACAATACTTGCTATTATGCAGGATCCTCTTGAAAATAAGAAAGATCCCTCATCTCCTCAAATACTTCAAGTTGGTCTCTCTCCTATCTCAAAACTTCCTTGTAATTAAACACCTGCATAATGAATTAAACTCTCCAGGGAATGTTATTTGCCAGCTACTTTTTCAATTATTTAAAATTAGCTTAAGGGCTAAAGCAATCAGGTCATTCATTAATTTAATTCCTTTTTGTAGCAATACTTCGTGACTTGGAAATAAAGCTACAAGATCAAAAGGACAAAGAGGGATGAAGAGGAAATTATACCAGACACTTATAAAGTTCCCTGGCCCTCTCAGCCAGGATGTACAGTCTCTGCTGGTACACAATACACTCTAAATGACCATTTTCTTGTCATTTAGACAAACACTTCTCTGGAGACATCTACCCAAAGGGAAAAGTTGGCAGGAGCAACGCCCATGCACACACAAAGCACTGGCTGGCAGCCAGCTCCCTCTTGGAAAGATGAGAATTGGAGATGCTGGTAATTCATCAGCCTCACTTCAGAGCTGCTGTCTTTGTCTGTGGAATTGCCTGGGGGAAGAGATCCTCTTTTACCCAATCCAGGATGAAGCTTTCCTCTCTCCCCCAAAGCACCAGAAGCTGCAAACTTCTTGAATATATGAAACCACACCATAAGCTTTTTGCACAGGCAAAGGATGTCACTCAAGTGCTCCTAATCAGGGGCCAGGGTCATCTATTTCTGAGCTGATCTTCCAAACACAGGAAAGCCAGCACTCTCACACAGTGACATATGTACTTGATTCCTTCACCAGGCAGCTGCTCTCTGTGTCATGGCTGGGAACAGAAGCCTTGCTATTTTATTGTCCTCTGCCTGGCAAATCTGTCACCTTCCTGATGGGAGTAAGAGAAGGAGCGTGGGCCACCAGCCAGCTGTGACCTTCTGCAAGAAGTCCATGGCCTGGTGACTTCCCAGGACCAGGGCTCTCATGTGAGTACAGTGGCCACACCATCAGCACTGTGTGATCCCAGCAAGACAGTTGCACAGAGTTCTTTTAGGACAACCTCTGCCACAAAAGATGTTTGCAGCTCCTTGTGAGGAGGAACTTGTTTTAGCCTCTTTTCACTTATTCCTAGTACAAATGGGTTTAATTTTTTTACACATCACCTTTTGCAGCAGAAAAACTGCAATAATTCTGAAGGGTAAAAGGGCACCTGCGTGTGCTGGTACTCACATGCACAGAACTGGACAAAGAACTCAGAGATTTGCTTTCTGAGTGAGCACCACAGAGAGCTCAAACCTTTGTGTGACAGCCAGCACAGACTGGGCTGGGCAGCCCCAGAGTACACCCAAGGCCCTTTACTCAATCTGTGTGACTCAAAGCAACAGCCCTGCTTAAGCAAAAGAATCGTGTGACTTGGTATCTGGTCCAAAACAGCAAAACAAAGGCCTTTTATTTCCATTAAAGCTCATCATCTTTGGACAGTTCTTTTGTCCAAGCATTACTTGGACCAAGAGATAACACAGTGTTGAAAAATCTTTTGAAAATGCAAAAGCCTCCTGTCTGCTTTGCTAGCATTGCTTCAGCAATGCTGGCCAGCATATCCTGCAAGTATAGATCTTGGCATGTCACTGCCAAGTAAAGAAAAATACCACATTTTTTGTTTTTCTTTTGCCTTTTCTTCTTTGATATAAGAGGTTGCTGCATCCCCTGTACAAACACACGCTCCTGACTGTGTGTAAAGCTCTTTATAATAGACCATATTAATTTTTTTTATGGAGTGAAGTGGGACAGGGAGGCAACAAAGCAGGGTGAGTGGATAAGAGCAGGCCATCACCAGCCAGTCTGGTGGAGTGTGGCACATCATACTGCTGTTCTATCTCATTGTTTTCCCTGTTGATATGGGGACTATGAGCCACCTTTCTAAGGAATAAACAGCACATAACACCTGGCTGTTACTTCTCTGTTCTCTTCTTTTGAAGATGGATGTCAAAACCTTATACCAGAAAAGCAAGGACAGTGAAATCCACACATGTAAGGTGAACACTGAAACTCCAATAAAAGCTATAATATAGAAGCTATATTGTTTGCTATCATCCAGTGGGTACATGAACATTCTTTCCTTCTTCTCCCCAGTGACTAGTGAAATATGTCAAAACACAGATTTTTTTTTCCTAAAGGCCCTGTCTCTGAAAACTGTATGAAAAGTAATCAAATATTTCAGAAGTTATGAAGAAAGACAAGCTACTCTTTTTTTCTGGTCACATATGCCTTGTTTTCATGTGAAACTGTAGAAAATCCTTTACCCAGTGAGACAGTGCAAGCAAATAACTACAAAGCTTTGCATCCTTGCATTTCCCTGCGAAGGAGGTAATTACAGCAGGGAGTCAGCACAGCAGAGGGGAAGTGGTTGCTCCTTTGTGCTTGGAGAACAGTCAGCTGCCTGGCAGGTCTCACCTGCTGCTGGGGAGGAGGGAGGGTCTGGAGGCTATTTGAGAACCTAAGTATGGGGAGAAGTGTGCAGAGGGACTTTTTCAGGTGTGTGTCTAGGTCAGTGACTCAGGTCCTTGGAAGGTTCATGGGAGTTGGGTGGAGGAGTTGTGCACACTCTTGTTTCTGCCTTAAGGCAGCAGGCACAAAGTGAAGCACATTCCTACCATCAAAGGCTCATCTCTCTCATAATGAATTTCTGTTTACAGTAGGGAGGGGAATGTGTGACATGGTATTGCTCTCTTTCCTAAAAATAAAAGCAGGGAGAAAAAGAGGATTCATGCCAGAAGATCTTTCAAGATTTTTACCACCACCCCCCAGCCCAAGGAGAAAGCCTGACAGACCCCGAGAAATCATCTGAGAAGTCCAATGGTAAACTTGACAAGACAAAAAAGATATATTTTTAAAGTTTTTTCTTTGATTTATGAGGCTTCACACTTTCTAAAATCTACAGAGCTAAAAATATCCTGGAAATAAAAACTGAGGAACCCATGTGACTCCAGAGGGTGGAGATTTATGAAAAAATAAACATAATGAGGTGGGTTTTTTTGATCACACAGTTTGTGAGGAAGAGTTTTTGGTGAAAGACATAATTTATTTTCCTCTTTCCAAAAGTTTCCTTTCAAAATGCACAAAAACTCCTTTGGTCGAGCTCTTTAGCTGTTGATTAATGAAACAGTCCAGAAAATGGCCAGCCTAAAAACTCACATGCTCCATTCTGAAGAAGCAAATGTGAGAGAAGACAGGACACAGGGCCCCATCCTGAGAGTGGAGCTGAGAGGAGCACAGGACTGGGCAGCTACAGTATGTGGAGGCAAAACTTGTGGGAAGGAAAAAACAAATAAACCCAGAAGGAAATAACTGAACAAGTGGACAGCACAGTGATGGCCTCAAGGGTCTCTGTTTTTTTGAGGGAAGATGTAAAGCAGCAAGTCTGAGCACTGTTTGGGATAAGATCACCAGGTGACATCCTACTTGGAAAACTGGATATCCCAACAGGAAAAAAACCATGTTGGGCTTTCATAACTTGCCTTTCTCAGTCCATTGCTCCTCCCTGCTGCCTCACCTGTGGATGCACATCTTCATTTCCACCACAGAGGCAGACCCTGCACAGCTGCACCCCTCAATACTGAGGCTCTGCAAGAAGGCCCAAGTCAGCAGCACAAGGGCAGTAGCCTTGGTGGAGAAAATGAGTCCCACACAGAGCAGAAATATCACCTGCAGGGAAAATTTGGCTTTCACGGAGCACAAACCCCCAAAATTCAATAATTCTGTTGCTAAAGAGCACCTCTGCTCTTACAGCATTGTGTAATTGTTTTGCAGCATGACACAGGCAAATGTGCCATAAATGTGCTGGCAGCTGATGCAGAATAAAAAGAGCACCTGTGCCATTGGAATGAGCTGTACTGCAGATACATCTTCTGCAAACAAAGGCTTCAACTTCAAATGCATCCCACACTTAGAGCAGACCAGATTTTTAAAACAAAATTCACTGCCAGTGCTGTATACTGCATCAAAGAATCCATCCCCCTTCTCTGAATTTCCTACGTGTTACAATTTATTCCCAGGTGGCCTTTTTGGTAGAACTGCTCAGGGGACTTTACAAAACACAAAATTTTCAAGAGCTCAAGCAACTTCAAAAATAGAGGTTTGACTGTGAGTACCAAGAGTTGATCTTTAGCTATACCTCTGGCTTTTGATAAAGGGGGAATTCTTTTGAATTAATGAGTGATCTCAAATGTCATCAAGGAGCTTAAGCTAAATAACTTAGATAAATAGAAATTATATATATGGTTTATGTGTTGAAATATGAGTGGATATCACTGTCAATATTAGCTTAGCATGGTGCAGGCTTTTGATGGTTTGTACTAACTATCTCAGCAAGTTCTCAGCCACCTTGGGAGGTTTGGGCTTAATATTGGTTTCATTTTCCCCAGAAAATGCCAGTTTGTTAGATGTGGGGTTTTGCAGAAGAACCACTTTTTCCACATGTTTTTTCAGGGCTGTGATGGACCTGCTGAATGAGAAGTTAGGGAGAGAAAGGAGCTCCCTGGGAGGCCAGGGAAAGGACAGAGACCTGTCTCTGCTGGACTGGAACAAGCTGGACCGGAACAAGCTGGACCATCTTTCTAGATGAGATTTGAAAACTGAGTTTAGGCACCTGCATTCAGCCACTCTTCATCATTAACTAAACCAAAAAACACCCAACTTTTCATTTTCAAATGTCAAAATCCTTCAGCATAGTACCAAAATTTTCCCCTATATTCACGCTTTTTCCATCTTGTATATTCTTCCATGGAAGTCAGAGGTTCCTAGGTACTCATGCTGGCCCCTGGGATCAGTTCACAGCTGGATGCCCTGGCCTTTGTACACTGGTTCTCAGCACGTTTAGCTTCTCAGCCATAAGTATTTTTAGTAATAATTACATTGAGGGGTTTTGTGTTTATTGGACTATATTGTGCTTTCTTTCTCAGATAGAAATATCTCACAAACAATCAAAACTTCAACAATCAGAACTTGTTATTTTCCACTGGTCAAACATTGTCTCAGAGGCTTCATAGCGCAAAGACAGACTGTGCATTTGAAGTAAAATTATACAAGTAGTTCTCTATTTCTTTTTGGTTTTTCTCTTTATCTTGAAGAGTAGGATTCTTCAGATCTGAAGAGCCTGCTCTGGTTTGACAAATCAGCAGGGCTGGTAGATGTTTAGTGCAGGCAGATTAGAAAGACTGCTGAGATGGTGAATGTGAAGGGTGCTGTGGAGCAGAGACTATAGTTTGCAATAGGCACTACAGAAAAATATAATCAAATGTTTCCTTGCAGTCACTGATGAGGCTGCCAGTGTGACGTCTTCTCTGTCACCTCACATTATCTGCCATGCTGGGAAACAGTAATTACATTGCAGACACTTATGAAGACATACTTATTGAAATAAATGATGTGCACAAGGTGATTGCATGTTAAGCAATGTTAAGACTGTCTCGTGAAGGAAACAAACCAAAACACAGTCACTTCTTTGGTAAAAAGATATTTGCATATTAAAATTTGAAAGGAAGAGCAATATTTGGGAAAGGAAATGGTTTCTGGAAAGCAAATTCACATCTGCAGAACAGAAATTTTTCTAGTCCTGGAAGGATATTATAAATTATCAGCTTGGGACATGTAGATCTGTTTTCCCAATGGGAAAGCCAAGCGTTTGAGCTATCAAGGGTGTTTTCTATTCAAAAGCCATGTCCACAGAGGACTCTTAGCTGGACATATAGCCTGACATGGAACATGACATGACAAGCTAAAATATTTTGTAGACACCTCCCTCAGCTAAGTATCTCAAAAGACAGCCACCACTATCACAGAGATGTATCCTGGTGGGGAAGGCACCATCCCCTTGAACTACCTTCCACCATCCTCAGCAATGTCTGGCAGGAGATGTTTTAACATTACCTCATGGGACAGGTAAAAGGCAGCAATTCCCAGTGGCCAGAAGCAGCAGAGCATGGAGAACACAGTGAGGCCAAGATGATCCCTTGGTGGCATCATCAGGAAGTTGTCTTCACTCTCGGTGTCACTGGAGTAATCACTCTGGAACAGCAAGAGAGAAATGTAGGTGTGCTGGTTAATGACATTGCTTTTCCTCTGCCATGAGCAAATTCCCCAATCATTTGCCCATTTCTCCTGCTTTGTCACAGCACTGGCCAGCAGGTCTCCTCACCCAGATTCACAGATTCCATCACTGCTGCATGAGCTTGAAAGTAAGAAAAGAAAAATGTAAAAATATCACTGCAGGGAGCAGAAAAGGGGCCATAAAAGGAAGGGGCTCTCTAGTCAGATGGACCAGGGTGAATACTTCCTTCCAAAAACAGAGGAGGAGACAGAGAGGGAAAAGACCCACAGTACTGCTGAAACCACCCCTTGAAATTGTTCACTCACCTGAACAGGTGAGATACAAAATCAAAAATGCTTTTGATTTTCAGGTTTTTTGCTGAGTTGTGTGCTGGCATAGTATCTGTGGACAACACCTCTCTGATATTTCAAATTGCCTTTTCTTTCATATAAAGATGAAATGGGGAAAAGATTCCTTAAGTAACTTTGATTATGTGCTGAAACACAAAATTACCAGTGAATTTTGGCTCTCAAAGGCCAAGTTGACCTGCCTATGAGTTACCAAGGGTAAGAGAATAATTCTAATCATTAAGTCCTGACCATCAGACCAATTGTGAACCAGAAGAGTGAAAACTAAGATAAAAACCACAGAAAGAAATCCAACAGCAAATGGTACCTCTTAACTCCTCCAGCCAAACATTCCTTTCTCCAAGCAAACCTTCCTTCCTAACATTCTCTCTTACAACAGGACACCTGTTCCTGAGCTTATCAGGAAACCTTCTCTATTCGGAACCCCCCCCGATATTGGGATAATTGATAATTTGGCTACCTCTTCACTTATTCCTGGATCTGCAAGAGCTGCACCCTGACACAAAAGAAGCTGGATATTTGTGTTGTTGAGAAGTCAGAATTATATTTGTCAGTTAGCCTTCCCTTCCCTTCCCTTCCCTTCCCTTCCCTTCCCTTCCCTGGCACCATTTCCAGAGTTTCTTGCAGAAATCAGGCATAGAAGGCAGAATGCCACAGGAAAACATCTACATAGAAAGAAAGAAGCCAACTCCACTCCTAAGATGCATTTAAGATGAGGTTTTATCACAGCCTGTAAGTGCCTGAGTAGATAATTTCTGATCAGAGGCAGCTCTTCTATTCTGTAGAAAAGCTCAAGTGACTGAAAGCAGAATAGAGGAAGAGCAGACACAAGATGCAGATTTTTAACACAGATGGTGATGAACACTTTTCTGCAATTGTAATGGATTTTCTATTAAAAAAGCTTTTTCTCAAATCAAGGCTGGCTACCCCTAAAAGCTATGTGCTTTACCTCAACAGAGACATTACAATTGCTCTGCAGACAGCCTGCCAAGCACACTGGAGATGTCAGACAACAGGGTCTGCTCTGAACTACAGCTGCCAACAACCTCTGATGGATAGAGGTTCAAGAAACAGTCCATTTCCTTTTTTCCTTCAAAGCAACCAATTCAGCAACATGCACACCCTGCATAAAAAACTAATTTCTCATATGTCCCTGTGGGATCTGCCTTCAAATCCAGATGGTCCAGTGGCCTGGTTTGACAAAGACCAACACAATGCTGCTCCAAGTTAATATGTGCTCTGTTTCCCCCCACACAATGCCTGTTCCAGTAATGTAGTTAAACACGATGAGCTGTTCTGACCAGCACTCTGCATCCTTCTGCTCTCCTGCAAGTATTTTGGGTTCACCTCAGGCAGCAGATGCTGAAGGCAGCAGCTGGATGGGGACTCTTCCACCAAAGGCTGTAGTTTATCACTGCTCTGCCTCCACACACTCACTCATCCCCGAGCAGCATCTTGCTGATAATTTCTTAAGATATGATGTCTCTAAAGCCTGTTATTTATTTTATTTTGTCTTTTTATTTCTTTTTACAACTTTGAGTTTTGTGGTTGATTGACTTTCAGTTTTAAAGGCATTTAAAAGATCCGTAATCCCTTAACACTAACCTGCTGCAGCTCCTCTTGTTTCAGCAACTCCCAGTCTAAATTTTGTCCTGTCAGGCAGCCAGTCAGCCTTGCAGAATGGGCCTACAGAGGACTCTCCTTGCTTGGAAAACTTTTCACGTCTAACTTGCAACACCAAAATGGAATGGGCAAAACCCCCTGGATGTAGTTGCCCAAGCCTATTCTTCAACCTTGAATCCTGTACTTTGATCATCTCCCTTGTGTTCTAGACACTCACACACTCACATCCAGCCTGCCCGTAGCTCCTCAGGAACTGGCATCCAGCACACTGCCACTGGAAGGGGATCACTGCAGACAGTAATGAACAGATCCACACTAAAACAAGCTGGGGCAAGTGGTGTGACCCTTCATGACTGTCCCCTTTCTGCTTCTGAGCTGACACAGCAGTCCTTAAAGAAGTGTGCCAAATATCCACCCTCTACGAATGACAGCATGCAGCTCACCCAGAGCTCCTGCAACTCACAGGCTGGATTCCAGAGACATCACTGCAGAATTTCAGTCTGAAAACTCAGGGAAGTGGTGATGAGAAAGGGAATTGCCATGGGCCCTGGCTACTATTAACAAGATTCTAAGCAGGGCATTTGGACATTGCTGAAGGTTATTTCCCAGCCATGCTCCCTTCATCTGGAGCTGGCTAATAGAGGTTAATATCCCTTGGAAGGGCTCAGTTACCTCCAGACATGAGTGGCTTCTCCTTTTAAGGAGAAAAATAAATAAAATGCAAAGTGTAATCATTTTTGCAATCCGTTAATAATGTGCCTTTGAAGGCACTCAGAGATATAACAATGGCTTAGTGCTGTGACTGCATACCTGAGTGCCACACATCTTAGGAGCTCTCACCTGGGCACTACACCTCTGACAGCACACCTGTGGTCTTCTGAGCATATGCCATGGGACAAAAACACTGAAAATTACATTCCCATATTCTCAACGCAGCCCTTGATGACCTTGGGCAAGGTATTTCTGGTGCTGTTTTCCTCCATTGCCCAGGTGCAGAACAGAAAAAATAGTGTACACTCAATTCAGAGGAGAGCTGTGATGGCCAGTGAATTCATCAGTAAAACCAGGCTGCAAGACCCTGTCTTTGCCCATGTTGCAGGGCTCTCTGAAAAGGGAATTCTGCCATACTCAGCCCCCCAAGGGGTTTTCAAACACACTTTCTGGATACCTACAGCCAGGGAAGGCTGAGGACACAGCCCAGTGCAGGACCATTGACAGAAAGCATGCATGATGTCACAGGGCTTGATGGGCATAAATCTCCTCAAGGTCTTCTCTTCATGTTGTGGAAAAAACGTGCCAGGAGGTGCTTGGGAATGTTGAGAAGAATGGTTGGATGGAACAGGATCCAAATTCTATCTCTACAATTTCATGCTCAGGTCCAAAGGATGAGTTTTCACAACAGAATCCAGCAATTTCTAGTGGAAAAAAAAAGAAGAAATGTATACCTTGAAAGCACTAAATTTCTTTTCATCTTTCACTCCCAGAACATTCTATTTATTTTGCATTTAGAGATTGTTTCATACATTCCTGGGTCTTGGGGAAAAAGTAAGAGGGTTTTAAGAGAGAGCTCCAAGGTATTCTTTTATGTGATGTATATGAATAATTTAATTTGCTGCCATGAATAGCTTGGGTTTCTCTAAATAAGCAATCTACCTAGTGGCTAGGAGAGAAACTAGCAGGAGTATAATATGACAAATGCTATTTTTGGATAAAAGACGGCACATGAACTCTAACAGGAGGATACTTCATCTTGTAACTCATTTCATATTTCACTGCTGCCACATTTGACAAGTTGTCTATTAGCTGCGGCATAAAGAACTCATAAGATATTTATAAAATTTCCAATGATACCTAAATAGGGAATAATTTGATTTCAGGGACAGGCATGGAAGAGAAAAGCTTAAAGCCCTAACAGAATGTGCAGCCTTCCATTTTCATGCCTGGTAATTGTTGGAGCAAAGCAAGGCTCCATATGCTAATGAGAGCTGTTTCTCAGATGTTTCTCCTTCCAGACAATTATGACTTTTTTAGGCAGACTGAACAACACACTACCAGGACCTGAGAAGCCCAGCTAGTAAAGAATCCCAACAAATAAGTTGGTTAAATGTTGCTGCAGGGTACAACCCATGATTAGGATGTCCCCTGCTCCTTTGCTGCATCTCCCATGCTCTTCAGAGTCCCCAGGCTTGGGAAGGGAAGAAGGTGTCTCCTTGCCAGTAAATTGTCCTAGACATGTTAAGCTGGATAGACCCATCCTGAGGAGTATGACAGCTAGCAGAGCAGCAAACCCTGCAGCTTGGCTTGGTCAATTCTTCAAACCAAAATCAAATCAAGCAAAATTGCTGGGGTTTTTTCAGAATCTTTCTTTACTGCAAAGTTTTCTGCCAGAGAACAGCAACCTTTCTGGTTACCAAGAGCCCAACTCTTTTCAAAAAGACAATCATGTCAAAAGCAGTCTGACCTGCAATAAAATTATTTTCTGCATGTATCCCTCCTGAAAGTATTGCACTGAGATGTGGAGGACACTACAAAGGGAGGAGATCAATTTTTGGGCACTTCTAAGAAATTAAATATCCATCCTGAAAAACCCTAGGCAGGCATTTTGGTATAAGGCAGGCAGTGCCAGGGAGACATGAAGGAAGAGCAATGACTCACAACCTCATGGCTGGTGTCTTGCAGAAGGCATTTTACAGAGCTGCTCAAGTGGGACTCCACTTGCCTTGCACTGACATGTGGAGAACAGGAGGTAGCCCTCAGTTTTCAACAGAAAAGAGTTTTTCTGCACAAAACTCCCCTCTTTGCCAATGCTTCCAAAAAGGGGCTACTTTACAGAGTTTTCTCCCAGAAAGAAAAGCCAAAGCAGACATAAGCCCTGGTCTGCTCAGGCACTCCATAGCTTCTGTGCCTTGATGAGCTGTGGCTTGACAGCCAACGTTACAAGATACACGGCAACATCCTGTGCCACCCTCAGTAACAGACTGAAACCCTTTAGGACTCTCATAGTTGGAAAGCAAAATTGCTCCTCTGTTGTGTCACCCTCTTCCTTCTAACTTCTGCTCCCAGGCCTAGTACTCACTCTTTCCCACCCCCTCTATTAGTAACCTAAAGAAGCATTTGCTTCTTGTCAGTAACTGACAGGGAAAACATTGGTTTTAGTGGGACACACTTGGGCTGTGTGATTCAGGTGGTGTTTTTGTGTAGTTAACCATCTAGCAAGGTTCATCACCTACTCAGTGACTACTCGTCCTTAAATAGTGTTCTTCCATTTGCAGAGTCTCCACACATAAATTTAGGTCTCTAATGAAGCTGTACTCCAACCAAGCCCAGGAGGCCCTCATGCATCTGGCCACACCTGCCTCTGTGAACCAGCAGAGCTCAACATAGCAGACACTTTTTTCTGGTCTAGTGCTGTCAAATTCATTTCTCCTCTCCTGCATGACCAGCTGCATCTGCAGAATTTGGACCTTCCTGGAATGGAAGCTACTTGCCATGCTGAGCTACTTCTTGCTGAAAACAGTGGCCCAGCATATAGGAATACACAAGACAGAGAGTCAAACAGACTTGATTAGCATAGCTGGTTTGATAACCAAGGTGCCATGGCAGGAACAAACAGAACTGTGAAAATTACAGGAGATGGGATTACACCTGCTTATGGGAAGAGAGGAGATTCAATCAGCTTCTGCAAGCAAAGAGTTGGTGTAAAATGCATGAGTTTTCTGTGTGATTTTTAACCTGATTATTGTAGTAGAAATTATTAACCTGTTTGAAATAGTATATAAGCTTTTGGGAAACCTGCGTAAAACTGAATTCTGATCACTGAATCAGTCTTCCCGTCTCTCATCAATCACCAGTACCAGCAGACTGATCCTTTGGGATCATGGGAAAGTTCATGGAAAAGACTGAAAATCGCAATGCTGCACAGGGTTAGTCAGGGAGCATAGCAATGGAGACAGACTCTGATCTCAAAGCAGGGGCTTCTAGCAAAGCAAGTTTTTCCAGCTAACCAGATCCTTATCCAAACCGTGCCTGGCTTTCTCCTTCCCTCTTCCTACTGGAGGAGAAATTTTTATGGAGAGGACAATCCATGGGTCATGTGTACTTTGTGAAACTGTCTTCTTATTCTGAGCACCTTATACACATAGGTCAAGATGGTTGTCCATACACCTGTGTTTGTTAGCACTGTGTCACCCCAAAAACATCAAATGAGACAGGGAATCTCTGATTCCAGATGCTCTATACCCATTCAAGAACTGCCACATTTGACCTCAGGAGGTCTGTTTCCAGAGAAACAGGTCAGAAAGAAGAAGGAGCCAGGGAAAAGGATGCACACACTGTCAGAGCATGCTACCAAGATTTACTGTCTCATTTCTCCCCTTCACATCAGGAGAAGATGAAGTTCTACAGCCGGTTTTTGAGACACAAATGTTCTCTGTGAAAAGCTGATCAAGTTCCTGCAGTACCACTTTGAAGAGGTTTTTTTCCTTATACTGCTCATTTTCCCAGCCTTTGTTTAATCTCATTCTCCAAAAGTTGGCTAAAGTACATCTTCTTGACTTGAACTGATGAGAGGGAGACTTTTTTTTTTGCTGCCTGAATGTCAGGCCACATGTGTCAGTAACACCATGTGTGCTGCAGTCACTTATGTCACTACTGCATGAGAGAAACTGGGACAAAAAGACAGCAACCAGAAATTTTGTTTTGATTATGGAAATTGTACTTCCCATGGTCAATTCTGAAATTCTGTGGAAGGATTGAGCCAATACTCTCACATGCTTCAGAGAGAAGCTTTCTGTCTCCCTGTGGAAGCATTGAATACTGCATTAAATGGTATGCACGGGATAAAACACTTCTCTCTTCCCACCTTATCAATACAGAGAGAAAAGAGAATAAAAGGAAGTCAGGTTCTTGCTGGATTTCCCCTGTACTGATCACAGGGTAAGACATGGGTATTACAGGAGATGAAAATAGAAATTTTAGGGCTTGTTAGGACTCGGCCCTAAATGAAAATCACAGCAACAGAGAAGTGCAACCAATATTCCTATCCCAGCCTGGACATTCATGTTTGACAGCCAGAGGGTCTTTGCTAGTTTAGGAGCCTCTGACCAATGGTAGAGAAAGTTTTCAAATCACCCTTCATTCCCACAAACACTGGCAAATACAAATCCCTGCCACACTTGGGTCTCTGGTTAAAATAAAATACAAAAATGTATCATTTAAGAAAGAATGAAGTTGTTTACTTAGTCTTCCCTGTTACTTTACAGTGAGCAATCAGAGAGACACAGGACTACAGAAGAAAACATTGTATTTGGATCTAAAAAGTGTTTTGCTCCATAGAAAAATATCATTTTTTTCAGAGACATGAATTCACTGCAGCTTGAAACCCTAAGACTTTTGTTTCTGTGTTCACTCTGAGACAGAAATGTTTTGTGTCTGAGCCAGTAATTTAAAAGATTCTGCTCAAGCCAGGTGAAGGCAAGAGATGATGCTGGCCTGCTGAGTAAGATGGGCTCCATGCAGATAGATAGATGCCCCAGCCCCAGTCTTACACAGCATTTAAGCACATGGGTCTTCTTTCTGACCAACCCCTTCAGAGACAGAAGGGAAATGCTGATCCCCACTAAGACCACTGGGGATTTTGCCATTGGTATCCACAGATCTGGGATACCAATACAACAAATAAATATGAGCAATCATTCATTGCCCTAGCTGGAGAAGGAAGTGATACAGTTGACCAGAAAAGCAGCTGATCCCCTGCTGTTCAGCTTTAGGGGGCTGTCCACTTAATTTCAAATATGACCTCCTCTCCCCAGCCTTCCCCACATATCCCCAGTGACATCTGACCTCTAGTTCCTGGAAATCCTCCTCTTCCTCCACCTCATAGGAGAGGGTGTGGATCTTGATGTCGTCCGCTGAGAGGTCTATGAATTTGCTGTCCCGGTACTCCAGGCTGTCTTTGGTGGGCGAGCGCTCCTCGATGAAGGTTGTCTCACAGCACTCTGAGCCCAGGCTCTCACCCCACGAGCACAGCACATTCTCAGAGTAGAGGATGATGTTGGGCCTGTAGTGAGACTCCACTGTCTGCTGCAGCATGCTGGGGTCCAGGAGGTGCTGCACGGGGTCACTCCTGCCATTCTCGGGGCATCTCGGAGAGGACAGGCTGCCCGCTCTGCGGCTCTGGTACTGAGGGGTGGGGTACACAGAGATGAGACCATCTCGGCTCTCAGCCACTAAGTTCCTTGTGTTAATTAAACCGTTCCTTTTCCCAGCGTCAGTGATCTTACTGTGCATAAGCACAGGGTTCTGCTCAACCAAGCCATCCATACTGGGAGGTGCCTGAGGCAGTGGGACCGGTCACCTTTATTTTGTTGTACCTTAGAGCTCACACTGGGTGAGTGGCTCCCATTCTCCTGATGAAGAAAGGAAAGAGAAACCAAGGTGAGGATAAAAGGCAGTGAACTGAGGGACTGAAGTCAGCTTATCTTCCATATAGTCTCAAGAGAAAATAGAGCCCCATGTATGTGCACACACTGACTTAGTTCTCCAAATATGCCCCTACTCAGAGATGTAAATAACACCTGCCCCACATCCATGGGGTGTAGAGAAGCAGTTGATGTGAAATGTCTTGGTAGTGATGGACACCATCAAAGAATGGCTTTGGTGCCTGCTCCATCCTCCCATGGGTACACAGCTGTCATCCTGGGGACAACATCCCTTTCAGCTAAACACTTTGGTAAGAGATGGGGGAAAAAAAAAAAGACCTACAGAAAACACAACAAAAAATCTCCTAAAATAACCATTTTCCGTTCTCATAAATCTGCAACTGCAAAAGATGGGCAGGTGCTGTGTTCACCCACTGGTGTCTGCAGCCAGCCTTTGCCGTTGGCAAATGTTTTACTATCTTTTGAAAACCCATTTTTTCCAGCCCAAACACTTTCTTACCAGGCTCTTTACTTTTCTCAGGTGTAGCCAAAGGAAATGCCTTTTGAAATACTGATGTATTGGCCACAGCAACTGTAAATTTAAACGTTTGTTTCTGGGCATGAGCATAAAAATTACAGACATGCTACTGGCTTCAAAGTTCTTAAGATTAGATCCTCTAAGACCAAGTTATTAATGTAGGATTATCTGTCCCCATTGTGCTGTCTGGAGGAAACCAAGAATGAAATACATCAACACATAAAATACATAATTTTTTACTCAATGCTTTCTCTCTATTTCCCTTTTATGTCAGGCAACCTCTAACAGAGCAATGCCTAGAAAAAGTACAGTATTATTTCCTCTTAACTCCAGACTTCAAATAGCTTTAGTCTGTCTTTTGGATGCAAGAGCTATTTAAACCACTGCTAAGAGCTGTTCTAACACTAGCATTTAAGCATGAAACTTAACATACAAGAGAGCTTGACCCAGAATGCTGACCTGTTTACATTCACAGCTCTTGGTTTAACATGCAGAAGCCCCATTTTATTGTGTTGTTAATAGTTCAGTGCTTCTCTTACGTGAACCAGCAGAAAAGCTACAGAAGAAATAATCCACCATGGTGATCCCCTGGAAGTTACATGTGCAATCCAGGCAGGAGCATCTTTCTGGGCCTCCAGCTGCTTGACCACAAACCTTCCACTTCTTCCTCCCACCTCCCCCAAAGAAATTATATGAAAGTACATCCCCACAGGCAGAAGATGAGAAACACTCATCAACTAAAGAGTAAATTCTCAGTCTTTGCTCAGTTTCTCCCAAGCTAGCTTGGAAAATGTAAGAGATCCCCTGACGTGTCACTTCAACCATCACTCCCACTGAAGTCAGAGAAACTTCATCCAAAAATTGCAAACCCTCTTGCAAATATTCTTATCCTTGCCACCTGTCAAGCAAAGTGAAATGGTCAGGAGGAATATGCCACAGATGTAGGAGAAACTGGATGAAGACTCACAAATCAAACAAATGCCTTCCTGGAGAAATGTATGAAGAGGTCAACACTTCATCACTGCATCAATAGCTGGAAAATAAGGATAAGGACAATAAGGATAGTCTATTGCTCAGGACATCCTCCCTGGAGTCCCACAGAGCAGTGCAGGCAGCATGCCTCAGGGAATGTCAGCAGGGAGATGTGGATGGCAGTATGCAATCAAGGGAAATGGTTTAACCCCAGGTGCCTTTTAATCTGTAGCTGGCTGCCTGCCTTACCAAAGCCCAATGTTTTCAGCCCTGCAAGAGTATTGCTTAATGGGAAGAGGCTGATGAGACTCAGGCCTTTTCAGTATAACAAATTAAGAGGGAGGAAAAAGAAGAAAGTAATAATTATCTTAGTATTACTCCTGAAATGGAATCCCCCAGGTTGAGGTGGAGGTGTGACAGAGAGTGGCACAGGGTCATGAGTGATGCTTAGGGGCAAAAGGCAGCTGTGCTTCTGCAGTGGCTCACAGCCTTTGTCCTACCTGCAGGGACCCCTTAGACATGAATCTAGCCACTCCACTTTCACTAGAGGCTCTCATGGACATGGCCTGGGCCAGGTTCACATGACTGTGACTCACAGGCACGTCCTAAAATTAAGATTGCTCCAGTTTCCAGGTTCCCTGCAGAATCCCCAGATGGCAGTGCCAGAGCAGATAACCTCTGACAGACCACCTGAAGAAACTGGAGGGTGCCTTCTCTGCAGGTAGCCAACATTCAAAGCAGAAAAAAGCTCTCAGTACCTATGACCACAGTGAGGTTTCAGAATTATGTTGACAGGGAAATGAAATTCATCAGAGATCTTGAAATAAGAAAGCTTTTCAATCTGCTCCAACATGCAGAGTTAATTTTAATTGGCTGGATTCAGGTTTCTTCTGTCTTTGCATGGTTTTAATTTTCCCACAAATCTGGCACTGAGGCCAACCAGAAATAATACTGCTTTTTCATGTTTAAGACTGGAACCAGAAGGAAAAGTCAAGTTCAAGTTATTAACAAATATATATCAACAAATCAACATATATCAACAAATATATATCAACAATATATATCAATATATATCAACAAATATAATCAATATATCAACCTTCAATCTAATGTTTACCTCAGGGTTAGACATTTTTACCCCAGTCTACTACAAAAAGTGAGTACATTAATTATTTTAACCTTCAGTCTCCAATTTCTTGGATTCCCCCTCCTCCTTTCTTATTTTAATAAGAAGCTGGAAGCAGTGCCAAGATCTTTAGTCTGCAATGCTGTGGTTTATTAAGCTATCACTTCTGTTACAGCAGAGCCCAGCTACAATGAGGAGCTGCACTGAGAGCCACGCTCTGCTGGGTGTTCCTGCTATGATGACAGTGCCTGACAAACTAATCAAGCAAAAGGTGTGAGACAGAGAAATGCCAGCTGTAGGGAGGGCAGGGAGAGAAGAGCTAAATGCTGTGCCCCAGGCTCTAGCAGACAAAGACCAGAAGTCAGCTCCATTACTGCCCACCGTCCCAAAACTCCTTTGCTCTCCCAGGACCTGGCAGGGTGCTGTTTTCCCCCTCTCTCCATGGGACTTTGCATAGCTTAAGGGCTCTTCAGCCTTCTGGACACCTTTGCCAGGCACCCAATGTCCTGTGTGAACAAGCACTTGAGAAACTCTGAATACAACCCCCCTGAATTCCTAATAAGCCATACGGTTGGAACACTGGGCTATGGCTGAAAAGCCCCAGCCATCTCCTCACAGCAGACCAGAAGGACATTCATCTACACAGACCAAGCATCACTGGTCCAGCAGATTGGTTTATTGGCAAGAAAACTGGAAGATGAAGTTGAAGGCGGAGTCCCTATCTGCTGTCAAAGCGTGAGGCTGTATCCTCTGCCATTCCCTGCTGATCTAGCAGGTCATCAGCCAGGAAAAAGGCTCAAAAACTCATGTGCTTCTGCATGGGGTACTGGCTATCAGTGGAAATCTTTTCCCCATGGAGACAGTCAAGCACAGGAAAAAGCTGCCCAAGGAGGCTTTGCAGTCTCTATCCTTGGAGCTTTTGAAGACCCAACTGAATTAAGCTCTGAGAATCATGGTGTGATCCCAGAGCTGACATCTCTTTAAGCATGAAATAGAACTGCAGACCTACTGAGATTCCTTCAACTTGATTATCCCATTATTTGAATCCCTCTGATCCTTACAGATTCCCACCTGTCTCCCATGCCACCCAAAAGGCATCTACTGCTCCTAAATCCCTCAGTAATTCTATATCACCAGAATGGCAAGAGGTGGCAATAGTGACCCTTTGTGCCATCAGCAGAAGTTGATTCAGCCCCAGGATTATCAGATTAAACAAAATGCCCCCGGGTTTGAAGCTGGTTTCCCCTCTGCCAGCACAGAGAAAGCAGAGGGGAGAAAGTTTTCATGAAGAGCAGTCAAGCTGCTCATCAAGAAAGGAAGTTGCAGATTTCCTGGCATAAGCTATCAGGTAAGGAAGTTTCTAAAACACAGCGCAGTAGGCTTCAGCACGGTTTGTGGCATTCCAGACATTTAGAAACTGTAACAATAAATACAGGCCTTCTGCATGAGAAAAACCACAGACAATGTATGGATCTGGAGTGCTGATTATAAAGTGAAATATTTAACAAAATGAAGGAAAATTCATTTCCCACTTGTATTTTTCTTCTTTGATTTAGCGGGGCTTATTAAAGTAGGTTTTGTTTTAAGGGAATGTTGTATTTCAGCAGCTGGAATTCCTTTTACCCTATTAAGTAAGCTACAGAAAGTTTCATAAGGCAGTGCTACTAACTCCACTGGGAAAATTTGGAATGCATGCATTAGTGGTAGGTAAATGTTTCATTGCTAACAGTGCAATTAAAAAGACCTCCACGCTATTTTAGTAATACCAATATGCAACAAATCTGCTGTGAGGTGTGATCTGTCCTAAAAAGGAAGACCTTGGAGAATGGTGAAGTGTCCAAGGTCATGTCAAGACAGAGCTGGAAATAAAATCCAGATCTCTTGATTGCCTGTGCAGAGATATATGTTAAAACAATTACCATCTGCATATCTGCCTGAATAATTGATTGCTTAATTCAGTATCTGAACTAGAGAATGAAGTGGGGAAGAAAAGAGGAATTACCTTGCATTGACCTAATATATAATAATGTTATTCCTGCAACCAAGTATTTCCTTTAGAGCAGGTAGAAGCGTGTTGCCTGAGCTCAAATGAAATGCAATGTTTCATTCATTTATTTTTAATTGAACAAGCTGGCTTTTAATTCACCAGGCCTCAAGTTGCCTACAATAAAAAAAAAAAAAAGGATAGAATCAGATTTTCTAGCAATTCTCCTTCACAACTTAAATTTTTCAGCCGTAATTCTTAGTGATGTTCAGTCTGAACTCACAACTTTTTTCATTCACTACACTTTCCAGATAATAAATAACTGGCCTGACTAACAGCATCTTGCTGTGCTATATATAACCCTGGCTGTTGTGGAAGGCACCCGTGTAAAAATGCTTGACACTAGGACCACTTCTGGCAATTACTTTGCAGAGTGAAAGCAGTCAGAAAGTCTGACTGTGTTTTTTTCTGCTGTTTTCAAGAGGCTCCCCAAAACTGCAGATTAGGAGCATCATACAACCCCAAATGTATCCAGCATCACCCATGAGCTCCCCACACCCATTTCAAACTGGGGAGACTGAGCCATGAGGAGCAATTCTTACTTTAAGAGCTTCCAAAGGAACCCTGAGAGTCTCTCCCATGAATACCAACATCACAGCTTGCCCTGGCCCTCTTGGTCTGCCTGCTGGCTGAATCCTGTGCCTCCCCTTAGACCTAAAATTCCTGTTTAACTGTGTTTGTGACCAGGCTGGCCCACAGACAGGAACACCCAAATGTGGATCCAGGACTGGCCCTACTAAGTCATTCCAGTCTCATTCCTGATGGGCAGCCAAGCCCCCAGAGAGCCCAGTTCTTGCACACACCCTGCTTGTCTGGCTCCACTTGCTTTCCCACACTGCATCCAGGAAGCAAAGCAGGACAAGACACTACCTCACACTTGCTCTGCATGTAAACCTACAGTACTGTGTTTCAGACTGGACTTGAAGTATTCCTGAGGGATAGCTGGAAAATAAAGAGATGACAGATCAGGAAGACAGTGTGGTGGTGCAGACTTGGTACAAAATGGAAGTTTAGGTACCTCCTGCCCCAAGCAAAGCACCCCAGGGCTGTAAGTCACTTTGCTGGACAAACACTGTAAAATTTCTCTAGCCAGTTCATCTGGGCAAGGTTGATTAGAGTAAACAGGCCCACTTCTGGGGCCATAAAATCAGCTGTGCTCCATAAGACTTAGAAAAATTGCAAAGCCAGGACTAAACCATGGGAGAAAAGCTTTACAGAGTAAGTGATTTAGCCATGGTGAGAGTGGTAGCTGGAGGCAGACAGTGCAGGCAGGGGAAAATGAAGCATTAGCATCAGTGGGGAATAGTTTGACCTTTACAGACCTTTCTTAACCTTGAACTCACCCCTCCCTGCAGGAACAAAAATGGAAATGAGTAATGCAGATGCTTATTAGATTCAGGACATTATCTGAACATATGAAGAAAAATCTCATCCTCTCTTTGCTTTGGGAGGAGAAGAGATATAGGACCTCAGGGACTTCTGTATGGGAGGCAAAGGCTTTGGGCTGGCAGCATATCCACATCACAACCTTGTCTCCATGGTCCACATGCAGCTGGAAGAAGAGAGATTGTTCTGTTACAAAGAACATAAGGATAGGAGCTGGAAGCTGGGTGGGTGACATGGGGACACCACCCTCTGGGAGAGGACTGGATAAAGCATTGCCTGTAGCAGGCAGCTGCTGTGGGATATGTCCTGAAGCAGCATTCTGAGCACAGCTGTCCTGCAGGACCTGACACCAGGCTGGATGCCTTTCCTAGGTCCTTTCTCTAGAAGTTGAACTATTTGATTATGCTGCATCCCTGGAAGTTTTCAGGTTGGATGGGCCCTGAGCAACCTGAGCTAGTGGAATGTATCCCTGTCCATAACAGGGGGTTTGGAACTACATGATCTTAATATCCCTTGCAACCCAAACCATTTTATGATTCTGTCCTTTAGCAAATACCATTTCAGAGTTTTTTGTTCTCCCTGGGGATTTTTAAGGTATCTGAGCAGTCAATCAAAAAACACAAACCTCATCAAAATTCTGCTAGAATTATGCCAACTTGGTGTGAACAGTCAGCTCATTCTTCTCGTGCCTCGGTGAAGTTTCAAAGCATAAGGACAGAAATAAAGCATGGATTTTGAGAGCTGTTGATAAATCAGGGAACTTTGCACATTCAGGTTTTATAGAGATACATATACAAATACACATCCATAGGGATGCCAGGTATAAAACTAGCACTGATAAAGGCATGCATGGACTCACACCATTCATGCACTGCACCACTGCTTCAAAAGGCAATCTTTGCTTGTGCAGTGAAAACAACCAGTTTGTCACTCTTTTGATTTGACAGCAACAAATTCAAATCACAGAATCTTTTGATTCTTAGGGGCTACAGGTTAGACCAGATCCATGTGAATCCTCAGGGTCACAGGCATCTACATCTGAAGAGGAGCATTTTGCTGTGACCCCATTACTCAAAGTAGTTTCTAGCTTTTTGCCCGAGAAATGGTACTTGGTAACAATTGACATGATAGGTGGAGGATGTGTATTCAGACACTTACACACAGCCACTGTTCATGTTTGTCAAAGCAAAGCCAATGAACACACAGAATATTTTTCTCCTGTGCACACCTCTGCAGTTATTTTACATTTTTTTCCCCAACTGCACTGTGCAAACTATAACCTGTAAAAATCCCAGTATTCAAAGTGAAGACAACAAAATTTGGACTCTTAATAACCACATATGTAATCTGCAATCTTAATAACCACATAGACAATATTAAAAAACTCTACTGGAAGAATTTTACAGCTGTCTGAAGATATGAATTTACTGTAGAAAGAAACAAAGACAAAAAAACCTTATCCAAACACATTGCACATTTTTCCTAATACTAACCTCAGAAGCAAAAGCATTTTAAATCCTGAGAGCATCCTTCCTTAAGTTAATTGTGTTGTAGTGGTGCCTGTGTACACCAGTACTGCATTACATCTGCATTTGTATAAGGAAAAGCCCTCCTCTGTGTGTGAGATTTATTCCAGAGTGTGTGGCACCAGTGGTGTGAGACATCTGCCTGCCCACTTAATGAGAAGAGATTTCACTTAATTCCTACATATGAGTTTATCCTACACACACCCTGGCATGACCTGTAGTTACCAAAACTGCCCATAGAATGTCACCTTGTCCAGTAAAATCAGTCTTTGTCTTAGGAGCAAGGTAATTTGAAATTAATACAGACCATCTACTTGCAGCTACTTTAAAGATGACAGTTAATTAACTATAATTAAAACTAAATCATTTAAATACATGAATGTAGGCAAGTGTATTCTCTGTTCTGACTGCCTTTTAGAACACACAAAAATCCCCCTCTATGTGACAGTTAATGCATCATCTTGAGTTTAAGACCATCAAAGCATCTTTTAATTGTTGCTAATGTTCTGTTTACACAAGATTAACATCTAATTAATTGTAATTTGAATATTTAATCTATCTGGAAAATTTAGAGGTTTTGGTGGTGGTTTTTTTGTGGTGAGTTTTTTTGTGTATGTGTGGTTTTGTTTATTTGGTTTTTGTTTGTTTTTGGTTTGTTGTTGTTGTTGTTTGTTTTGTGGTTTTTTGGTGGGGGGTTTTTCTGGGTTTTTTCGGTTGGGTATTTTTGTTGTTTTTTTTGTTTTTTTGGGTTTTTTTTGCTTCTTCCCCTTTCATTGCACATAGAGGCTACAGTTTCCCTCCAGTGATCTTGAAGGCACAGTTCAACAGATTGCACTCCGGCACAACTCCTGCTCCATGCTCTGTCGGGAGTGGGGGTTTATACCCCCACCACACCACCAGTCCCGCACAGACCCTTGCACCTCTCCCCCTGCAGCACACTCCTGACTGGGAAGCACTACCAATCCTGTTCCAGGAAGGGTTGTACTCCTGGAGTGTCAGTTCCAGAAAGGTCTCGGTGCATTGCCAGCCTCTTCCTACTGAAGAACTGACCCCTTGTGCGCTGCTTTAGTGATACCCAGATACCCCATCCAGAAGGACGTGGCAGGTACGGAGGACTTACCCGATGTCACCCCCCTGCCACCAAACCAAGACACACCGATAGAGGAGACCACTGCTACCTCCTTGCCTCAACCATCCCTTTCTCCAACTTAGCTGTCACTGCTGTCATACTATAGGAGGGGAAGGAAAAGAAATTCAGTCCAGCGATTCTCCCGAGAAGGATATATCATGTAGTTCGGAGAGGAACAGGCAGCTGCTGCTGCCAGGAGCTCAGCATCTCCACTGTCTGCCCCCGACTCAGGCTCTGCCCCCGCATACCCCTGCACAACCCCTCTCCCTTTCCCTGGGCTGGCACGGCGGACGGGAGCTGAGAGGAAAAGCTGTTCTGCCACAGTGCGCTAGATGGGATTCCTCATGGGGAAGAAGAGGGAAAGGAAAACAAAACCCCGCGCACACTTTCCCTTCCAGTGCTCTCAATCTCGCCGCGGCATTGGAAAAGCTTCTTCTCCCTGCAGACCGCGCCGGGCAAGACCGGGCATGGTAATCTGGGCTCTCCGCAGGGCATCGGGAAGCACCTCTGCGGGCGGCCCCGCTCAGCCCCTGCACTTCCCTGCGCTCTCCTCGGAGTCCCTCCGCCGCAGCGGCCGGGGGAGCCGCGGTGCCCCCGCTTCCGCTCCGTGCTCCGGAGGAAGCTCCGGAGGATGCGGCGGAGTGGGTATTTGGTGCATCGCTGCCCGCAGGGNACAGAGAGACAGAGAGAGAGGCAGGCAGAGGGAGAGAGGGACAGCAGAACGAGCCCGGCGCAGCAGCGCGGACAACTTTTCTTCTGCAGCGCAGCAGGAAGAGCCTCCCATCCCTCGGTGTGTAACTCCCGCCCCGGGTCAGCATGTCAAAACCCTGCCCTCTCTGACCTCTCTCTCCTCGTGCTTTTCCTCTCTAGGCCTTCTTCCTAGCCAGGTCCTCTCTGTTCCCCACACACCGGAGCTCAACGAACCTTTGCGGGCACTGCTCCTCCTGCCTCAGCCCGGCTGTCCCCACACCTTGCCCTGACGCGAAGGGGCTCCCGGACTACTCCCGCAGCCACAAGGGCACTGCCAGCATCCCGGGACAGCTCGCCGAGACGATGGAGAAGCTCCAGCAGCTTGGAGAACTTGAAATGTTTACGGTTTGTTTTTTAGTGTATTGAGGAGCGCACTGGGATGCATCCCACGGCATTGAGGGGTATTCCCCGCTTTCCTAGTAATCCTGCGTAATAGGGGTAAGCACTGTTCAATCACTCATCTTTCCATTCCCAACAGGCCTGCTAGCCAAGTAATTTGCCTAAAAGCTTCTCTGTCACCACTTCTTTCTAGATCCTTCAATTTCCACGGCTCAAAATGCTGTTGGAAAATCACATGTCCCGTTTAGATCACTGCTTCCTTTTGCTTCTACAGGGAGAGAGACACGAGGACGTAAAGTCTTGGTGCCTTTTTGTTGCCTCCACCTCTCTGGGTTATGGCTTTTTTCTCTAATGCTTGCTTACCATTTGTTATTCATACTACCAAATTAAGATGTGCCAAATCTTTGCTGAAGGAGAATGTTCAAGATTTAAAACACACATTAATTAACTTGAGCCCGCCTTAGGGGTTTTCTCCAGCCCTGTTTTCTGCTCTTCCACAAAATTTTATTGGTGTTCCAAACTCACTTTGTGTTTAGTATATTCTAGTGGTATTCACAAAAGATTTTTCTCTCCTCCTAAATATCTGGTCCCTGGCTCATTCCTGAGTTGACCCGTACTGCAGGGAGGTTTTGTATCTGAAAGAAAACAGTTTCTTCCTTAATGGAATAGGCACTGGGAGACAATTCATACATAATCAGCAGAAAGAAACAGCCCCAAATTATGATCACCCTGATTCTCCAGAGTGTTTTTCACCTTTACTTTCTTGAGAATATAAGTCTCTAAATCACCATCATTATGCCTTTACTGAGCAATACTTTTAGGTCTTTCCATTCTGCTTGTACAGGGACATAACTTTAAGGAGTGTTGGCTTGCAGCCAAAAGTATTTCAGCTCCTACAGTGCAAATTCATCAGGCATCATTGCTGATTGGAGATATCAACTGGTTTGGCTGGATGGTGAATTCTTGCTGAAATACATTTTTAGTTACCAAATGTATTTGGGAAATAAGGGGAAATCCAAACAGATTTTTGGGGATTTTTTTAAAGGAAAAAAAAAATTTCTGCAGAATGGACTGGGGAAGAGATTTCTGGATCATCAAGTCAAATTTTCTTGCTTCCAGGCAGTTTATTTCCTTCTGACACTTCCAAAATATGGGTTTTTTTCCCATTATGCTAACAAAGTGAGATTAAGTGATATTAGGGAAGTATTAATTTCCACTAACACTGTTCCTCTCCCTTTACCATTCTCCCTGAACCAAACTAAGCATATTCTTCCTTCAGTTTGGGAAGACCATGGGATTTTGTGTCTGTGAGGAAATCTGGCCTCATTTGGTTTACTTGAGTTTTGTAGCAGAACCAAGAAAATCTAAGTAGAGGAGCAATCACAATCCAACAATGTCAGCTGTAACCATTGCTACAGACCATGGCATATGTGTCCCTTTTTTCTAGTCAGCCTCTCCTCTTGCCCAAAACCATCAAAGAATTAACCAGTACACTAATTAACTCATAATTAACTAGTGTCAATTATGCCTCTTTCCTATGGCACTACATTTACCATAAATTGTCCTATTTCTTTTGCTGGAAAGCTGATGACTGTGCCTGATTTGATTTTGATATTTGCAGCTCACAGGTACCCTGCTGATTTTTCAAACAGCAACAGAAAGGGGCTTATAGTGGGGCTGGTGATCTGCAGCAGGCTTGTTTGGGATTTGGTGGTTTCTCTTCAGGTGCAGCATCATCACTGAGAGTCCTCTTCAATACCAGGTTATGCAATGCGTCCCTAATACATTGTGCCAGCACATTTCACAGCTTCTTGTGGCAAGAAATTGGGAGGTTCATGATATGTGTCTAGCTGTGGTAACTAACCATTTATTTTTGTTTCTAAAGGTGCCTTCCTCCACAGCTGATGGAGCAACTCAGCAGGAAATCTTCTGTGCAGACAGAAGCACAAAACACTGCACTGACAAGAAACAGCAGAAGGAGATATTTGAAAGGGGCAAAGGTGGGGAGGAAGAAAGTCCACCTCACTGCATCTGACTGCTGTTGGAGCAGGGCAGCCCATGATGGCTTGTGAGCCTCCATGGTCCTTCAGTTTCTGTCCATGAGGAGCTAGGGATTTGGGAGCCATCAAGGCAGGATATGAAAAAGGAAATGCCACCTGGAAGCAGAAATGACCAGAGATGTACAAACAGCTTTTCTTACAAAATCAAGGTTTGTAGGAGTCAAGAAAAGGATGAGACTTTGCTGGCACATATCACTATAGCTTCAGGGAAATCATTTCACCATGAGTTGCTCTGAGCAGGGCTGTTCAAAGCTAGTGATGACCCAACAATTGGCCATTGCCTGCAGTGGAAGCACCCTAAGGTGATAGTCCTGGTATTTGCTGCCCTGGGTGCTCTGCACCACAGTCTGGAAGAGTCCTTGGAGACAAAGCTGCTCTGAATGCCTCAAGGCCAAACCATGTGGGAACCAGCAGAGCATGAGAGCAGGAGAGAGTCCTGGTCTGGAAGCCCCACCTCCAATGCAGCTTGAACAGTGCTTTGTGGTAGCCAGGAGCATTCCAGGAGAATTATTAACTGGTGCATCTACTGATGTGCTAAAATGCTCATGGGAGTGTCATGTTACACTGTGGTCCTCAGCTGTCCAAAGTCAGAATCTAGGATATGATGCGTGCTCACAACACCACGAGTAAGTGCCTTGCAAGTGGTCTGTAGGAAGAACAGCAGCACCACCTATCAAGAGAGGGAAGGAGAGAGGATGGACCAGGTGCTGCTCCTCCTGCCTGTTCTCAGCACAAGACTGGAGCTCAGATTTTCACCACAGAGAAACTTCCTTCTTTTAGCAGAATAACCCAGCTTAAATTCTTCATTGCACTCCTTCTACTAAATCTTCCCATGGTGCACAGCTAGCAGAAGGGGATGGAGGGATGGAAAGGTGAAGGAGGTTTCGGAGAAGGGCTGAGAGCTAGAATTTACAGTGGTAATGAACCAGAAAAAAAAAATAACCTTCAGGTCTACAATACCCAAAGAATTGCTCATCACTCAGAGGGCACAACTAGGCCCAAGTACCCTGTGCTCCAAGTTGTGCAAGGCTTTTGTCTTGTGGGTTCTGTCAGTCAAAAATCCTGGCACCAGAATTATTGGTATGGTCTGAACCATATGTAGCTTGATTATAATTTAGAGTGATGAAACAGAACAGCCAAGAAGTAGCTGAAAATCTGTTATTTCTTCTTGCCAAAGGCAAAAAGAATCTTTCCATGTAGTTGGATCCAACCCCAAAGGCATAGCCAGGAGTGTTTATAAGTTTCTGAGAAAGAAATACTGGTTAGCTGGAATGGCTGAGCTGTGTGGGTGCTAAGGTTCATGTTGATTTGTTTGCTGGTAGTTCTGAAACTGGAATAAAAATGAGAGTCTGGATTAAGCCAAGCTGAACACTTTTATTCTGTATTCACAGGAAATCAAGATGCAAAAGATACAATTTTTTGGCTGAGTGAATGACGTAGCTTAGCTCGAGATCAAATGTTTCATTGCTTTGAACTCTTCTTTATAAACTGGATAAGCATACTTACTTGCTACAGAGGAAAAATCTAAACACAATCACTGTCTGCCTAATTAAACCACAAGTGGCAGCTAGATATCACTGCCAGGAGGTTGAAGCTCTTTGCATCTGGTGCTGGGTTAATTTGGAGGGACCTGTTAGGAAAAGTGGGACAGCACTAACTTTTTATATATTTTATATTCTAGAAGGGGTTGTCTGTATCTCCTTTGCCTTAGACAAGTTGCTTGAATTCAGCCAATGTGGCCCAGTTTCTGGTATGTCCAGGAGCTGAGAGACTCAGAGGCTCAGAAAAAAACTGCACCGCTTTTATTTTGCCATCTGTGCCTTGCCTCACTGCATACAGCTCTCGTGTTTGAAATTTTTGGGATTCTTCCAGGAAGCCTTACACCAAGTTCTGATACCAATGCTTTCCTGTCCAAAGGGTGGCTCTTTGACCAGTATAGGTACCTCCAAGAGAGAGGGAACTGTGTCATTTTTGTGCTGCCTTACACTGGCCTTTGGAGATAGACAGGAAAGGCACAGGTTAGTGCTAATTGAGATGTGGCCATCTGTCAGACAGAAAACATTCCAAGGCCACCTTGTGACTTTATTTAATAAAGGAAGGATCCAGTCTCTGGTTTAAATATTTAAATATAGGTGCTACAGACATAACTGAGATGATAAAGTTCCTCTTGGATGTGATCAAGGATCTCCTGAGTTATTTAGCATCTCACCTTAAATGCCTTTTTACCCATAGTGAAACTGCTCAGTTGAAATCAGACAGTTTTTTTGAGCTGAGTGCCATGAAATTTGACCCATTATGGATTGCTCAGGCACCGAGTGTGTAGGGACCTATGTATAAACATGGTAAGAGACAGTACTTTCCCCAAAAATATGGTATTTTAGGCAACCAGAACAGTAAAAGCAGGGGTTGGAGTCACCTAGTCCTGTAGGAGAACTCAGACCGGGATTTATATCTGGGCATGCTGATAGGTTAAATTAATTGCTGATAGGTAAAGTTAAATTAAAGTTTCAGATCGTCACATTGAGTTGGTTCACCCCCTTTGTCTTGGTTTGGAAAGATGGGTATCTGTCAAGGAAAACTGGAGTTTCCCCTGGAAAGGAGAATGTCAAACCCCCTCCCTCCAAATTACAATTTTGCAATTAGCAGCTTTCAGGCAAAAAATATGGGAATAGGAATGACAGTTATTTACTAGGAATATTAAAAAACACAAATTCAGTAATACAAACAAACAAACAAACAAACAAAAACAAGCAAGCAAACAAACAAAACTCTTAGAAAACCCTGCCAGAGTCAGGAAGTCAGGAACACGACCTGGCACCCTGTTGGCCAGGGTGTTGGAAGCAGTCCAAATAAGTTCTCCTGGAGTGACAGATGTGGTTCTGTTGAAGTAGAGATGATCCTGTAGACAGGTTCAGTGGTGGTGAGATGAGTCCGGTCTTCCTCTGAGAATCCAGTGGAAAAGAGGATGCCTGCGGTCCCTATGTCCCCATTTTTATCTGGGTAGGGAATTGTGGGCTCCTGGCCACTGGGCCATCCTGGCCATCATCTCACAATGGGATGGTATAATGTGTCATGTCATTGGTGAGCCTTAATGGCCCACTAACAGAAGATATCCCCTGGAGGGTGGACAGGTGATGAAAGAGATAAGAAACACTGCCCCACCTAGTTTTAACAGATGGTCTTTTATGAGAAGGCATCCACCTTCCTCCCCCCTGGAGTTATAAGACATAAAGAAAAAAAAAGAAACCATCTCCCAACTGCTTTCTACAGATTAAACAGAATACACATTTTTTTGGTTACATAACACAAAACTCGCTTAAAGAAAGATTATTGGGCATGTGAAGAAGCCCTGGATCATCCATCCAGGCAGTGCCAAGGGACTCAACACAACAGTCATCTGGGGGAGATACAACACTCTGAGGCAGTGGCTGGAAGCAGGAAGATGCTGAGCTGAGCCTTCTGTGTGTGATTCCCACCTTAGCAATTATGATTTAAGGAGAATGTCAGGCTCTTTTCTTGCTGCCTGCAGCCTACACAATGTGGGTGAAGCCCCATAGCTTAGAAGCCTCAACAGCAGCTGTGCAAAAAGGACATGATAGGTTCCAAATTCTCCATCATCCCTCAGATTTAAACTAGACAGTGCCTGCCCTGTAACATTAGAAAAAAGCTTTGGTGTTGGTAAAAAAAAAAAAAGGCAAAACCAAAAACAAACAACAACAACAACAAACCCCCAAAAAACCCAACCCCAAAACAAACACAAACAAACAAACAAACAACAAAAAAGCCTTTTTCTTTCTGCACTTTCTTTTTCACAGGCTGTGAAAATAAAGAGGAGTTCAGATTTCCACTTCCAGTCTCCTGCTGCATTTCCCCTGGTAAGGCCACAGTCCCACTGCTCCTCAGGATGCCTGACAAGAGCCTGCAGACCTGTTAAGACATGGAGGCAGTGACAGGGCCTGGCCTCAGTGTTATCCTCCTGGACAGACCATGGAAAACTGCAGGGCACAACAAGAGAAGGTCCTGAACCTGAGAGAGAGCAAGAGTGAAAAGCTGATGTGAGTTACAGACACCTCCAAGAGAAACAGGCCGATTTCACAGGTGGGGAGGAGAAAGATACTGATATAAAAACTTGTGGAAGGGCAAAGGTGAGGAGACAGGCCAGAAGAATAGGACATCATGGCTTGTAAGCAGTGTAGCTGAGGAGAAATGGTTTGAATACTCTTCAGTGGCCCCACAGCATTTTATTAGGTCCACTACAACAATTCCTCCATCTAGCTGAAAAATACCTAGCTACCAGGAATGCTCATTGAATTAACTGATTGAATTGCAGAGGGGAACATAATTTTTTCTTTCTTAATCCCTGTTTTCCTGTGCTTACCTGTCTTTTATATGGGGAGGAAGGGGGGCAGGGTGTTCACATGGATTAACTTCTTAAGAAAGAGGACAGGTTTTTCCCAAAACAAATGTCCTAACAAATACTCTAGAGGTACTTTGGAGATTCTCTCCATGTCCTGTGTGATGCAGAAAGCCTAGGAGCTTGTGTTCCTAGTGCCTTAGCTCCCAAGATGGCATCCTGCTCTGACTCTGGAGATGTTTTGAGGCAGGCGTGCTCCTCTTGTCCTAACCTAGCCAGAACTTACAGGCTCAGAGCACCAGGGCATTGATTGGGATGGGCACAGGGAAGTTCCTCAGAAGTCTAGAGCCTCAAAGACCCTTATCATTCTTGGGAAATAAAAATAAATTTAAAAAAAAAAAGTATGATCTTGAAAAAAGGCAGCTATTTCTCTCTTGTCCTTCCTGCTCAAGGGAAGAGGTCTGGATCCCAAACTCATTTTCCTTTTCGCTTTACTCATCAGTGTCCCGAAAATTCAGATCTCTTTTTCCCTGCAACAAAGGGATCACCTACAGGTTGTGGTTCTCTGCTGGTCTCTTTGTATATTACAATAAATATTTGCATATATAGCAGAATTTTGAGATACTTCTCAGCAAAGAGATCTGTATTCAAAAAGCAAGATACTTTCCACGTAGAGACAATATTAAAGGTAGACAGGGACACATCAGGGCTCTGGTGTTCAAGAAAAATCTCCCAGCTGACATCAATCAAGGGTTGTGCTTCCAAATTAATTGCATGCTTTTGTTCTTAGCTGACACTACTGGGGGAAAAACCCCAGCTAGCCCCTCGCCCCGGCCAATGCCACAAGTGGCCACCCCCTGACCCCTGAGGGACTCAGGTGGTGGTTCGGAGAGGGCTGCTTCTGCTCCCCACAGCTGTAGGTGTATCCGTGCCAAGGAACAGAATAAGAGAACAGGGAGAAGCCTTCTGTATGACTCTTAAGGGGGTTTATTCCTTAAGGGAGTCAGGGACAGAAGACCAAAGACCTCTACAGTGGCTGAACCTGGGGTTTTAAACACGGGTAGTACAAGGGGAGGATATAATACAGTGCCAAATCAGGGACAAACAGGGGAGGAGCTTAAAGAAGAACTTACAGAACAGGAACCAATGGGAGAACACAGGAGGAGGGTACAATTTGAACGACCCAATGGGGCATTGAGCAGCACAGAACCTTCCAGAACTGGGGAAGGGATAAACATAGATTGACAACCAAATAAGTGGGGTAACAGGCAGGGGGCTGGTTCAGGGGAGGATTGGCATGGGACATTCTGGAGAGAGGGGTAGGGTTTGGGGAAGATTGACATCAAGGTAGGTAGGTTCAGGGCATGATGGATAATAGGGAAAGGGAGGAGGGACTCAAGATAAGCCAAGGACTTAGGGGGAAAACTGGGGCAAACCATCCAAAGTCAACAAAAGGCATATAGTAAAAACCCCACCACCCCACTTAGCATCTGGGCATGGAATCAAAACTGATGAGCTGACAAAGCAGCACTGAGCTGCTCCTGAGAGCAGTCACCATCAATAACAAGAAATACTAGGAGAAATACTCTTAGCAGTTCAAATCACAAGAGGCATCATTTAAAAAAGAATGATGGAGGAACAGAAATACCATGCACCATACATTAATTGTCATGTGTGTGACAAAATCTTCAGTGTTGCTGTTACTTAGTGTCATAAAGTTTAATCCCCGATTTTTAATACCATACCAGGAATGAAGTAATTAAACTGGCAGCCCATTTCCTCTGAACTGGAGGCCAGGCCTTCAGCTGGTGTAAATCAGAACAGCTACACTGCAGTGACTTGGTTTTACAACCAGCTGGGAAACAGAGCCATTTATTCTACAAAGGAAGAGCTGAAAAAGAACTCAAACCCTTCATCACTCCATGTTGTCCTCTCTGCTCCTGAGTGAGGGTAAGCAAGCAGGGCTAAAGTCACTGTTCACCTGGAACTGCTCCCAGAGCACGCTGGCACACGGCAAACAGTCTGGAAACAGCTCGCAGTGAATTTAACAAATTAAATTTGTAAGGTTAAATATTTAATAAGATGCTAGTGGTTTCTTCCAAGTGGGCACACCCTGTATTCTATTTCTTTTATACCCAAACCTACCAGAAATACTCAGAGATCTGTTATGGCAGAAATGCTGTATTATGTGGTCATGAAAAAAGCTGATTGAAAGTTCATCATCCTGTACTCTGCTTTCAAGCCCTCTAGCATTCTGCCTGCCTTCCTGGTCTCATTTGGAGATATTCCTTCAGTCTGATGCAAATTTTTAAGCTGCTGTAGCATCCCAAACTGCCAGAGGTACCAGACAGACATCTTCTTATTGTATAGTTGCAGAAAATGGGTCCATGTTCAACAGCCACCTCTTCCAGATAAACATTTTTGACCTTTTGTTTTTGTTTTTTTTTTATTTCTTAGGTGGAATTTTTATATTTCTTGTACGTCAAGGCTGAGTTTTGCAGGGCCATCTGGCCTTGAATTTTTCCATTAAAATTGCATTTCAGCAGAAATTATTTGAGGTTTTGGGGGGTTTTGTGGTTTTGTGCTCATTCTTTCTTTTCAGCAGGTGTTCTTTCTCATTGAGAACTTTGGCAGCTTCCCCAATTAAAATTTAACCTTTTTCCACAACGTTTAGTTGTTGCAACTCTTCACCTTTTCATTGATGCAGTTTTTAAGGGCGTGTTTTGTTTTGGGGCATATTTTTGAAAGAAATATTACAACTTCTGATTACAAACCCCTCCCCATTTCACGGCTCTTTCCACACTCCACATGAGGCTATCCAATCAAAGATACTTAACTCAATACTTTTGAAGTCCAAATATCTGTATTTTTGGTGCTAGATCATTGCCAATCTTTTTCTTCTTCTGTCTTCTACTGACAAAATACCACTATGTTCCAGCAGTTTTTATGAGTGTCTTGGAAGTTTTCTTGGCCCTGATTAGGGCCAATTCTCTCTTTCATAATAACTTGTCTCAATTTTAAATGCCTCTTACCTGCAAGCAATTAGCCTGACAGCTTTATCCACCTCTTATAATCTACCTGTTCTATAAATTACGGGGAAGTAATGGGTGAAGTTGAGCTGGGTGAAGTTGAGCTGAAAGCTGAGGTTGAGAGTCCAGTTGTTCCCTGCAGCTGGGACAGCCCTGGCCAAGAATGGGAGGCTGTGCCAGAGCAGCTGCCTTCTCTTCCTCACCCTTCCCACAGGTCCTTTGTCTGTCCTAGGATGTCCTGGGACAGCAGGGGCAAGTGGAAACACTCAGCCAAGTGCTAAGCATTTTATGCTGTTGCCTGATTGATTTTAAACTGCACTTACTTGTGCAACACCCCTCAGGACCAGTCACATGAGATTGGACATGTTTGTTCCTAATGTGGTGCTGGGGCTTGTAAACCCCTGGTATGCTGGTAAGGGCTGAAGAGCCTGCATTTCAAACTGGAGCTCAGCACTGCTTGTCTCACACAGCCAGATATGCCCTCCACCCCCAGGGCCCACGCTGGGATGGCAGTGTCACTGTCCCCGGCAGTGAGACACCACTATGCACAGTGGCCAAGCCTCAACTGCTCAGCTGCTGTCCTTCCCTCCCAAGCTGGCTCAAGCAAAGGACATCCATGTGTCCATACTTATGTTTGTGGCCTCTCAATGTCTTTTTGGGTGTTTCCCCACTTCAGAGAGCTGGTGCTCACTTGCTTGTCAAGTGGCAAGTACTCCACTCCACTTGGACTGAGTGAGAAAAAGCATTGCAGGACTCCTCTTGGGATTGAAGAGACCTGCTGTTGCAAGAATCTTTAAAATCACCTTCACATGTGATGAAGAGTGTTTCAAGCCTTGTACTCAAAATGATGTTCAGTTGGGAAAAGGCCAGGTGGAGTAAAAATCCTCCAAAGTTCCCATGTCAATACCAAACAACTTAAAACTTTAAGTTTTGCCTAATTATCTACAATAAGAGACAAGGAGAGAGACAAACTATGCAACCCCAGTGAGATCAGTTGTTGTCTTGCCAGATTTTCAGAAAGAGCCTCTGAGGAGTCTCACAAAAGAGAAAGGATGGCATAGCAAACACAGCTGAGTTGCAAAACAGCAGCTTTGATGTGTGAGATGGGAAAAGCTTATTTTTTGGGGGGAAAACTATGTACTTCTTATTGCACTTTTTCACAGTCCATTCAAAAGGTGAAGAACCAACCATTACAGCCAGAGCATGGGCCAGCATCTCACCAGCAAAGGATGGCAGTGTTTGTCTGTCAGTCCTCAGAGTACAGCTGCTTGCTCTTCCTAGCATTCTGCCAGGAGAAATGCCCTGTGCAGACAGAGATGCTGGCAAGCCTTAGCCCTTTGCACAGTTGCAAGGAAATAACAGAACTTTCCCAGCCCCTGCAGCAGCCTACAGCACCCTCTATGCATTTCTTTTAGGTTTCTAGTCACATCCCCATCAGAGCTATGAAGAAACCTCGAGCTGCTGCAGGCAAGGGAAGTTTTGCTCTTGACCAGCTCATTTGCCTTTTGTCATTACTGGTCTGCTTGCACCCTGGGAAGAGCTCCAAAGAACATCAGTTTCTTGCTGGTGATGTGAGATGCCATTAATTTGTGCCATGATGGAGTTTGAAGCTCCCTGGCACACTGTAAATTTGTAATTGGCTGTTATCTCTAAGGGGAACCTGACTGGGCAGCCACAATATGATGGCACTACCTAAAAGGAGATAAGGAAGGGCCAACTCTTTCTCTTGGTGAGAGAGCTTTGATTGTTTAGAATATGATGAGGAGCATGGATAGGCTTTTAAAATTTTTCTCAATAGCTCATTTCAGTAACTGAGACTGGTGCTAGCTGCATGCTTAAGCAGACCATCAGTCCCAGCTCTGTATGCCATCAAATTACTGGCANAATGTAAAAAAAAAAAAAACAACAAAACAAAAACCAAAAAAACCCACAAAAGTATTGCTTGAAAGGAAGAGGGACCCCAGCATAAAAAGAATTAATATTTAAACATCTGAGTTGTACTGACTGGATGATGCCTTCTGCTCTCCATGGGCCACATTAGAGACCTGGCCATGTCCATCTTTATGTGGTAGTCCAGTGAACAGAACCCAAGATGTCTCTTTGGGCTCTGCAGGCATGGCAATGGCAACTGCTGTCAGCACACAACTTGATCTGAATTCTGAATTGAATTCAGCACACAACTTGATCTGAATTCTGAATTGAATTCAGCACACAACTTGATCTGAATTGTCTTCCAGGTGCACCAAGGTGGGTTTGGCTTGGGTCCCTCAGTACCAGCCTAGGAAGGTTCTTCCAGCTCTTTTCCAGCTCCTGGTCCTCCTACCCTCTGGAGTGACTTGGAGGAGGAATGAGGGAAAGCTATTAGCTTGATAAAGCTGTTCCCTTCACATCCATTTTTGTAGACATACACTATTGGATTTTTTATTAAGGGGATTTGAAAAGCTGTTCCCACAAAAGAAAGAATGTAGAATAAAAACATCTCCAGGGAATGCGTTTTTGCATGCTTTCTACTAAGACAGCAGGGTTTGTACTTAGCTGCAGGATCTGGCTGGCATTGCCTCCAGCAGCATCTGCCCCAGGAAGATGCCTGGAGCAAGAGCTGCTGACTGATGTGAGTGGCCAGGAGAACTGGAGAGGGTGATGTGACTGCAGAGCTGCTGAATGAAACTGATGAGAGTCACCTCACAGAGGAGTCAAACAGCTAAATATTCAAATTTTATTAATATTCTATTTGAATAAAAAATCAAATAGATTAGCTATTTCCATTGAGTATGAAGAGGCAACTTACTTTTGATTTTTTTTTTCATACTTTAGGCAATAGATATACCAAGAGAAGTAGCCTGATTGGATGAACTGGACTCATCCCAGTGGAATGGAAGGGGCAAAAGTGGTTTGTTATATTGTGGGGTGGAAGTAGTAAACACAAGGGCAAGTGGGATATGTCAGAGAAAAATCAACAGAACATCTTAAAGTAATGTTCTTGGGAGGATTCTGGGTAACAGGGAGTTTTACTTGGGCTATGTTTTTTTGGAAATATAGTAAACAAGGTCCCTCTACAAAGATCCCTCATAAAATAAAAAAATTGTTTAGACTCCCTAGCACAAAATTCCAGACACTTCCCGCTATCATGGCTTTGACATACTCCCAAGCAGCAGCATGAGGGATGAAAAGACAATTTAGTAGGGCCAGGGCAGTGCCATTTACCCTCTGGGTGTGGCCCCTGCTTATTGTCCTCTTGCCTTTATGAACATCTTTGCATCTGCTAAAAATGTTCAGATTTGCCTGTTTTTTCTTGCAATCCTTTGTGCCTCATGGGACAGGTTCTTCAAAAGGCAAAGGAAAGACCAGGGGTAGCAGCATCCTGCCTTTTATCAAAACCTTTCTTTTGTGTGGGATTCTAGTATACACCTCCTGAACAGTGTGGAATTAAATATCCCATCTTACAGGTTGGCTTTAATTTTCATTAAATTTACTTGTGATCCTACAGCTTCTCTTTCATTTCAGTGCAGTATGTCCTGAATACATCCGTTTTATTAGTATGTCCTGCTCACATAATCCTAGCCTGCTGATCACCCTTGTCCTAAAGAATTTAATGTTCACAGCCTCCTACTTGTGGTACCAATAAAAAACCCTCTGCATCCTTTCTTTGAGAAAGGATGTTTTGTTTTCCACCTTCTTTTTAAGAATTAAAGAAACTAAAAGAGAAAGGGGGGAAATATAAATTCTCCTTATGACATTCTCTTTTTCCAGCAGTTCCATCACCGTGTGCCACATTTGTTGTCTTTCTAATGTATCCCTGCAGCAGGATTATTTTTTCTTCACCAAAGTTTTGGCCTGTCAGTTCCCCAGTGTTTATACAGTTATCATTAAATGTTCCTGTCATATCCAAACCTTTTATTCTCTTCATTTTTGCCAGCACTCTGTAACCCACTGTCAACTTGGGCACATGACCATTAACATACAGAGGTGGCTGCTGTTGTTCTTCTCATTATTACTATAATGGCTCAGGCCAGAGGAGAGCAGCAGCTTTAGGCACTGTACAAATAACAGACAATCCCTGACAAAAAGAAATCATTCTTGTGAATATCCCTTCTCTGCCTTTAAAATATCCTTCTGTTTTTTTGACAGTGTCCTGGGTACAGAGACAAGTGAAGTTTTTAGCCCTGTCTATTCTATACCATGCACTCTCTCCAAGAAGTGTTTTATTTGTTTGGTGGTGAATACCCACGTTTTATGGGTAAAAATGTCTCTCTTTTTTGTAGACTCTTTTATGAATATTGTTGCAGTTATTTTGATTTTTCAGTAAATTTGGGTTCCAACCTAAAATTTCTCCCAGTGTTCCTCTGTTATTGGAAGAGATGGGGAAGAAAAGGGGAGCAGCCTTGAGTGGGTTTAATTTCTCAACTGGGTTTTAAAACAGCCCACAGAGCTGACTGTTGTGCACTATTCCTTCCTCAATAACTCACTTTCCAGCTACTTTTAGTAATGGCATTGAAGCCACAGCAGGTGAATCCCCACAACACTTCTCTTGCACTGTTTCCTTTCTCTTTAATTCATTTGGGGGATTGTCCATATTGAGACATTTTACAGAAGTTTGGATTAACCACTGTGGTATAGAGGAGATTTGGGGCCTTGGATGGTAGTGTAACATTATGCTGACAGCCAGGACAGACCTACAGGATCAGTAATAAATCATGAAATAGGAGGGAGCATAGCAGGCAGGTGGAACCAGATGCTCTTTAAGGTCCCTTCCAGCTCAGACCATTTTTTACAATGATTCTGTGATTTCTCAGTGTGGGAGCTGGAGGACAGAAGTGGAGGTGAGACCTCCCTGACTCTCAGAGGTGTGGACACCAGAGCGGGATCTCCTGGTCTTGGATAGCAGGAATTTGCTCCCTCCATGCCTCCGCACATCCGTGCTTCATTCTCCTTCTGCAACATATCAACCACCTACAGAGCAGGCCAAAGAAGTCTTAAGATTCTTTTCCACCCTAAATAATTCCATGATTCTGTGATTATATGATAATGGACATTCAGGAAGGTCCCCAGTCTCTCTTTTACCCTGGTAATAATTCTGGGAGGTTATTGCATTAAAGCTGTTCAAGTTTATTGTCTTGCAATATGATATTTCTTTGAATAGGAATTTAAGAAAGGGAGGGATATCATGGTGAGGGAACTTCAGGATGTGGAATTTTCAAAAACTGGGCTCTCTTCATGGTTCAAGGGGTATTCTCTGGCCAAGACAGCACTCTCCACATCTTTAGGATGACAATAATATTTCTGGCTGGTAGTGGAACCCTTAATTGATCAATATATGGAAGACACTACATTAATGCAAAGTTATTGTCTCCAGAAAATAAAGAAAAGCTAAAAATAGCTTAGTACATTTTGACAGAGCTTTTGTTATTTTCTTTTTATGTTCACTTCCTTTGAGTCTGTCTTTTTGCTCGTTAGGAAAGCTTAATTACCTTTTTCACTTTCATTTCATTATTTGGGCCAGATTTTGGTGCCCTGTAGGCAGCCACTAATTGTTCAGTCCCCACGTGAGATAAAGGCTTCTTGGTGCAAGGAGCCCTGCAGGTATGGATAGAACAGATCCTGCTCTGGGGGAAGGCAGGGAATTAGAAAACTTTTCATAGCAAAGCAGACCATAAAGAAAGGCAAAGGCTTTCTGAGGTAGCTTTCCCCACTTTTTAATGCTATCAGTTTGGACCGAAGCTCTTCAACTGCTTTGGTTTTCTAGTGAAGTAATCCTGGGGTTGAAGAAGTGTCCTTAGGTCTGTGTTCTCAAGTTGCTGGATGACCATTTCCATAGGTTCCCATTTGTGTGCCTAGCAGAGAGCCTGTATGGAGCCAGGGAAGAAGATGACTAAGGAAATTCAACCTCCAGGTGCTTCTCAACGGAGAACAAGAATGACCAGCTGTAGAAGGTAAACAAAAAACATCAAGCTCTCCATCCTGCCTCCCAGTTGTTTTTTTTTAGAATATAAATTTGATATAAATTATATTTAAATAATTTTGTATAGTTAATATAAAAATTGTATTAATAAATTTAATCATATTTTTATCATGTTATTTGAACTTTACATACAAAATTTCTGAACGTCTGTGAAGGTTTCAGTGGCAGAGGAGGTATTTGGGGAAGAGGACTGGAGGAGGAGACAGCAAAATAACAAATGAGAGGAAGAGGAAGACTCGAAACAGGAGCAGGAAAAGCAGAAGGACTACCCCTTCCTCCTGCCAGCCTGTTTCCATGTTCTGTTGTTATTCTCATGCTGTCCTTGAAACAATAATGACATGACATCTTCTCACCAGATAGCCTGCAAGTGTGGGGCACTCCTGGTATGTTGCTAACACTGCCTCTATCAATAGCAGATTCACAAGTAAAGCTTCAAATTTATGAGGCTGAACATGTGGCTTGGCTCCCCTCCTCTGGCTGGGAAGCTAGGTCCAGCCTGATGGGTTAACCTGTTAAATCTAAATAAGTAATGCTGGGAGGAAGCTCAAGTTCTGTACACAATACCAGCATTAACACTTCCCCCTATCACAGCCCATATTCCCAAGCAGCAGCATGAAGGGATGAAAAGAGAATTTAGTGGGGCCAGGGCAGTGCCATTTACCCTTTGGGCATGGTCCCTGCTTACTCGCACAGTGCTAGGGCTGCCAGGAGCATAAAGATGGTGAGACTCAGAAGTCAGCCTTTATTTCAGCTTTGAGACAATCTCTCCCAAGTTTGTTGCAGGAAGCACCTCTTGACTTGGAAGTGCCAAACAGCTTTGGGAAAGACCTGAGATGAAGGAGGTTTTGGGGGTGTGATACGCCTTCTCTTCATTTTCTTCTCAACATTGCCCCGCAACAGTGTTGGCAGTGGAAACTGTTAGCAGTGGGATGAGTGACCTGTCTTCATCTGACAAACAACACTGTGAAAGTTTTAACAGTACCATTAACAATTATGTGTTTGTTAAATGCATAATTTAACATTGTGTTAAGCTGTGTGGAGCAGGATTGTCTGCATATGAACTACTCAGGTTTGAATCTCTGTGGCTGAGCATTGTTCTGCACACAGAAAGACTGAAAACTTTGCTCTCTCCAAGATCCCACAACTGGTTTGGTGACAGGGGAGCATATTAATGCTGTCCCCTGGTATTCCCAACACATCTGAGGGCTCATATTGCAGTACAAAACTCCCTGGGGAGGGAATGGAAGAATGGGCAGATAAAAATGGTCGAGGAATCTGTAATTCACATGTTTGAAGCAGGGTTTTCATCTTGCTCACTTTGTTCTCTGCTAGACATTTGTAAAGATAATTCCTTCTGTAAATGAAACCTCCTTTGACATTTCTGAAAGCTCCCACATCCAGAGCTCTCTCTGTTCCTTGGCTTTTAGAGGCAACTGCAATGATGTTACAAATGAATGAAACCTCTCCCGTCTTTAGATCTCTCTAGTGACTAGAGCTTTAAACCTAAAACCCCTTGGACTAGATATAAAAGCTTTTGCCTTATCCCATAATTGGTTTCTACAAGAACAGAAGATGAAGTGCTTCTCCAAGCACTGGTGCCTCTTACAGTGATGATATAAATTAGTTTCCAGCATGCATGTGGCTCTGACACCCACTGAAGCTTCAACAGAAGCTGGGTGCAGTCTACCTGAAGCAGATGGAGAATTTCTCAGGACCTAACTCCTCACAGACAAGTAAGAGTGCTTCTCTCAATGCCTTTAGATGTGTGACTCCCAGTACTAGGCTTGAGTCTGATTTTTTCCTAGCTTGGGGGTGAAACCATCCAAACTGCCCAGTATTTCCAGAGCATAAATCCAGCAATGTGGTTGAGAACACCTCTCCAATTGCAGTGTCATTTTTTGAAAGGAAGAAATTATTCTGGTGGATTTTCCCTTTTCTGCCTATGTGTTCTGTTTGCTGTTTATTTGGATTTTGTTTTGTTTTCTGAATTTTTTTCTATTAAGATAGCTAAGGAACTATTTGAAATTCTGCCCTCAATGTGGCTTTCCAAAACTGAAGCACTGACTAGATTCTGGAGTGTGGTTTTCACCCTTGACCCTCAGAGCTGCTCTTAACCACCTCTGGCAGTGTTTGCTTTGACTTAGATATGTTCAGGATCAAACCCAGATGCAAGATGAAGAAGCTTTATATTATCTTTTGAGAAGCAGAGCCTTCTACAATACCTCCCCCCCAATAGACTGGGTGTTTTGAAATAGAAATGAACTGAAGTAGGACTGGAGTAGTAACTGGAGGAAGCAAATGTGGATTTTCCAAGCCTCTGGCAGTGGAAGCAGCAGGTTGTGCATATTTCTTGATTACTATGTGCTGTACATCCTAGGAGGGGGTATTCAGAGCTTAAGGTGGGCGTATTTATTGTGTCTGGTTCAGAAGCCAGCATGAATAAATATGAAGCAGTGGAATGCAATTGCACTGCTGACAAGTTATTTTGACTTGCTTACATGCAAGAGGAGGGAGAGAAGAAGGGAGGGAGGGAGGGGGGGAGAGAAGAAGGGAGGGGGGAAGGGAGCCAGGCTGGGCTGTGGGCTCTGCACAGGGGCAGAGGGGCTGAGGGCTTGGTGAAGAGCACTTTTGAAAGGACACAGAAGAATGTTCAGGTCCAACTTTTAAGTGAATGGCCCATATGGGATTGAACCCAAAACCCTGGCATTATTAGCATCCTGCTCTGACCAGTTGAGCCAATCTCATTTGTCACTCCAATGAGTAAATCAGGCTCTGGATCCATGGGAAGCCCTGGTAATTACTTTTACTAATTTTTGTTTTTTTCTTTTGGCATCTTTTTGGCATGAAAATAAATTATAAAACACTTATCAATACAGAAAAGTTGTAAAGGAGTAATTTTTTTTAAGATTTTGTCTAACATTAAGAAAAGAAGTCCTTCCATTTGGATTGTGTACACAATGTGTAGTCATTCATTCTGCTCTGGAAGGATTTGTGTCGCGGTGCCTTTAGAGAACTCAGTCTCTCTGCCTGCCCAGGCTACTGAGGCTCCACTGCAGCTGAAGGGTAGAGCCAGGCAGGTCACACAAGCCTGCTGATCCCTGTGAGTTCCTGTCCTGAGAGGCTGTGTGAGGCGGTGGGGAATGCTGACAGCGACGGAGAGAAACGAAGGGGGAAGCCAGTCGAGTAAACTGACAGAAGGTTAATTTGGGGGTCACAGGGGACCTCCTCAGCACCTGCCAAATCCTCAGGCTGTGCCCCCTGGGCTCTTGTGACATGATGTTTTATACAGCATGATGGGGGCCGTGGTAAGGAGATCACAACCCATGGGCTTCAACCAAAGAAGTGGTACGAACATGGGGTGCCATCACAGAAACCAATCAGTAAACTTGGGGAGGATATTTACATAGAATTGACAGATAACTGAGGCTACATAATTAGGGAGATTTCAGGAGCATACCAACTGGGAAGAACAATGGGGTACAGAGAACAAAATATTCTACAAACAGAATTCTACAAACTTTATGTAAACTTAAATCCACACCGCCACAGATTTGCTTGGGGAATACAAAATAATACATACCAATTGCTTGTGATGAATTTAATCCTCTCCCCAGCAGCAGCATTATGGACCTAATTTGGATTTGCAGCAAAGCCTAGATAGCAATTTTTTTATTGCAGTAGCATAAACAGTCCCTCGTGAATAAGAATCAGGACCATTGCGTCCCCAAAGGTATCAGGGGACATTTGTGAGAGCTAAGAATTTAATTCACAAACATCTTCATTTCCTTAGGGATGTGTGGGGGTGTTCTTGTCAAATCTGAAGTTGGACAGAAGAGCCCCCAAACACTTCAGATTGGTGACTGGGAAGATGAGTGGGGGTGTCTGAAATCCTAAGGCTTTTTCAGGGAATAGGAGGCAGTGACTTTTCTCCAGGATCCCTGCCCCATGCTCAACAGCCTTTTGTGGATCCCAAAGACAAGGTCTGTGGGAAGTTGCAGCTTCCAGGAAAAAATGAACTTTTGCTCAATGTAAAGCAACATCTCCATGGGATTTTCCATTTGCTTTTTAAATGTCTGTGCACACCCCACAGGCCACCACCTCCCTGATCCTACCTGTGGCAGGCTCCAGTGACTGTAGGACCAAGCCCTGAGCTGTGCTCTGCTGTGCTGGGAGTAGCTGGGCTCTGAGGTTGTTCTGGAGGTAAGATTTGTTGGGAAAGGTAATATTTTTTAAGGGAGAAATTCACAGAGGTGAATAAAAGGGATAAGCTTTTAGAGCTTCCAGGTCCTTCTTCATGTCTGAAACAGGAGCAGCAAGAAACAAGCCAGGGAACTGCAGCTCATAACTCTGGACACTGAACATCAGGGTCTCGATAGAGATATTGTTTTTACAGCACTTAATAATTCACATCCCCTCTTCTCAGCTTACAGCTTCTTATTAAACCAGCAATAAATTACCTGCTGCTCTCATTTTCTCTCTCCCTCTCTTTCCCAGAGGACTGAATGACTTCTTTACTTCTCCTCATGCTAAAGATGTTCCTCCTCCACTTCCTGGGTACCAAATACCTTTCCTCACCCAAGGTGTCACCAACTAAATGAATCAAATGAAAGCCTAAAATTAAATTGAGCAGTTATTCTCAGTTTATACTTAGTGCTGCAGTTTGCATTTATAACCTAGACTCAAAGACAGAGAGGTGTGTGTGCCTGAAAATCAGCTTGTTTCACACTGAATTCATCAATTGCTTTAATAAAATGTAGTATGCTTAAATTGACTTTGTGCCACCCAAATAAAGCAGGCAGAATTCCCATGGTGATGGAGAACTCGCAGCCACACTTGGAACTTTTTCTGGCATACAGAGCTGCTTTATGATTTTTGTGTCTGTGGGGTTTTGGCAAGGGTGATCAACCCCTGGGGGACTGTGGATTAGTTCTGCACTGCCAACAACATGTGCAGAGGGTCTCATTTCCAAACTTAGTCTCTTTTTACCAAAAATTTTAATACCCGCTGCTGGATCCATCCCACTGTCTCTTCAGGGACTTAATCACTGGGCACAGGTGAAGGAAGTGCAGAGCATCCCTGGGCTCCTCCCACAGATGAGCCTGGAAATGGCAGAGGGAGCCTCAGATTTGAGTCTTGAGGGATCTGTTTCTCATCATTAAGCCAGAACTGTCAATTTGGATACTTCCTTCAAAAGATCAGTTTTGATTTTTTTTCCCCCTTCAGAACAACCTTTTAGGGACAAATTTAGCTCTGTGTGTTTAAAATAAATATAGAGCACTTAACATGAAAAGTCACCACCTTATTTCAGTTAAATCAAATATCTCTGATTACTGAAAATTGAGGGAGCCTGAAGTTTCATTTCAGAAATCCTAAAAATATTTATACAATTATTTTTTTGGTTTAGCTACCTAACTGGAAAAATTATTTATTTGCACAGCTCTGATTAAGACAGAAAGAATCTTATTTAAGTACTTTGATTAATTATGCCTCTATTCCCAGCTGAACAGAAGTGGGAATTCCAAGTCAAAGAAAAGTATTGCTTCTCTTTTCTTCACCACTTTGTTAAAAGACTTTGAATATGCTTGTGTTCTCTTCCACTAGGGTAAGGCTTCTGCATGCTGCTAGGAGCTGCTTCATGACATAAAAGTCATTTACGTTTTGTCTGTCCCATGCCTACTAGCCCAGTTTCAGTAGCATATTAGTATTACACAAAAATAATTGCAGTGCTTTTCCACATTCACCCTGTGGTTTTCCACCTCTTGCCCTAAATGTTTCGTTGGTGTTGGGAGTCTGGAGCAAGACAGAGGGAAATAAAAGGTGCATTTTTCAATACTGATAATTGATAACATTTCAGCTCAAAATGGCAATGTTTTGATTAATAATAACACTTGGAAATGTGCCCTCTGCTTCTCTTTCACCTGCCATGGTCGTGGGTCCTCTGCTGCACCCTCTTTTCCCCTCTGCTGAAGTGGCAGGAGGCAATCTCTCAGAGATGTGCAGCACATATGGGATGGGGAGACGGGAGCAGGGCTGCCTGCATCAGGGAAGTTTTTGGAAGCTGTTTGGGGGCAGAAGGAGGAATCAAAATTCAAGAAATGTAGACAGAAAAGCTCTACCAAGCTGTCGTTTTGCCTGCAGGCACTGGGGCTCATCAGAGAAACAGGAGTCCATCTCTCATGCAGGAATGCTAAAGCTCTGCTTGCCTCCTCCACTTTCTTTAAAATAAATCTTAAATGACAAATGGCCAATCGATACAGGTATGGCGTTCTATTTTTTTTTTCTCAAAACATTGATCAACAGATGTTGGAGCTGTCTGCTGTCAAAGATGTGATTCACTGTGATGTGATTTACAAAAGCCAAACCATTCTGAAGTAATTTCTGTTCTCCTTATATAGCATTTGAATTTCCCCTAAAGCAGTTGCTTGATGCTTGACCATTTCTCACAAGCAGAGTTTTTTTCCACACAGGAAAGCGTCTTAAAGCCCTACACTCCTTTCTGGCACCAATCTCAGTGATACTCCTGCATGTGCACAATTCGACATTTTTGGTGACTGGATTCAGAGGAGCAGGCTGTTGTCACAGAGATCTGAGAGAGAGCAGAGAACTGTCATGGAAAGAAACACATTATTATGGCTTTTGTTTTCAGCATTGACTAGCCAAAACTTTTTGGTTGGCATGAAAGAGCATCACCAGCTGCTTACATCTCTCCGTGCCTGTGGAACCTTGTCAGGAGAGCAAATTCCCTGCTCACTGTCAAGCAGTTCTGCTGCTCTAACACTTACAGGAGCAGGAATTGTATCATCTTCCTTGAGATGGTTGAAAATAGGCATTGATAAGTACTTTGGAAGGAAAATGCCACTTTATTTTCTGGACATGTTCGATAGAGAGTGACTACAATAAGCCTTGGCTCTTCTCAAAGAAAGATGTCCCTCCATTACAGAAATGCAGTGAAACAAAGGTAACAAAATGACAGACGGAGGTGGGTGTCCTGTGTGAGCAGCTCACAAATCCTCCTGATCCATCCTTTTCACCTGCCAGACAAATTTCAATTGTCAGGCACCAGGCAAATATGACATTTTGTGACACTGAGTACATGTAGCTCCCCTCTGACACAAGAGGTGACAAGAAAACCACAGACTTACAGTGGTTCATTGCATCCCAAACAGAGGGACAATTCAGATCCTCCTGTGAACTGTCACATCCTTCCAAATTTAGATTTTGGATCCTGCAGATCCTGCTCTTCACCCCTTCCCTTTGCTGACGTGGGGTTACAACTTCAGCTGGCAAATTTGATTTTAAAAGCCAAACTTTGTCCCATCTTGTAATAAGGTTAATCAACCATGCTTAGAATGACTATCTTTGTTTTAAGAACTACTAGTTTTTTGAAAGGTCTGGTTGAAAATGGAACCACATCTCCTCTATTACTTCTGATTCTCTTTTAAGAATGCTTTGAAACAATAAAATGGTGTACCTGCAGCAATTCTCTCTTGTCAGAGATTTGGGAACAGTCACGAGATATCTCTGGAGTCTGGGCAGCTCTTGAAACATGCAGTTTATTGCACAGGGTCGTGAGTACAAGAGCTCTGGTTAAAGCTGCCAGCCACAGCTAGAAGCATGCCCAGGGGAGATAGAGCAAGAGCAATAGAGAGAGAAAGAGTGAGAGAGGACCAGCCAAGAGGCAAAGAGAGAGGAGGATCACTAAGTTCTTGTTACATTACATTATTCTCTCTCTTTGTCTTGAATATGCTAATTTACAATCATCCAACCAGTAAAAGACACAAATCTTATAGAATTTACGTACAGCCTATAAGACTTACTACATTACCATATTGTGTTACATTTTAAACTCTGAAAGCTGATTTCTAGACTCCTTTTTTCTTCCCTGCCATGTCAGCAGGGCCTCCCTTTATTTTGCCAAGGGTTTTTGTTCAATCAAGAGAGATTCTTCTTCAGCCAGCTAAACCATTGTTTTCCAGTTGTTCAGTAACTAACAGCTTGGCATCTTACATTTCAAAGTCCTCCTTCATTTCTACTTCGCTTATAGGGTTCATATACTTAAAATCTTTTGCCAAGCAATCATATTTATAAAGCTTTCCTATTTCATCCTTCCCAACACTCTCTTTTATTTAACACCCAAATATGTTGATGCTAATAATCAGACATCAGATTCAGTTTCTATTCCTATTTTGGTGTTTCTCTCTGTTTTGTTTTTTTTTTTACTACCCTCCTCCCTCTGGTGCTGGGGAGGAAATTCTTCACTCTTGCTCCAGCCCCAACTCGTCTTTCCAGTCCTAGATCTAAAGTCTCAGATCTGAATCTGCCTCCTTGTCCCTCTGAGCTTGGCTTGGGACAGTTTATTACTGAGGAGTCCCAGCAGCCTCCCAGGAGCTGTGATCTGCTCCTACTGCCCCATTCTTTTTTCTTTTATGTTATCTTAAAGAATATCTGTTCTATTTTAAAATAGCTAGTGAAAAACATTTCATTAGGTGAAAAGAATCCAGATTATTTTGGCCTAGGACTGTGGTATCTGTGGTGATCACTGCACACTGCAATTTGATCTCATGCCCCCCCTTTTTTTTTTAAATTTTTTTTTTTTTTTAATCTTTTCTGTGAGGAATTCCCTGCATACATTTCTTAGTCTCTCTTTTGGGAGAGAGAATAATGAGCAAGACAGAGTTGAAGAACACAGTACTTTCTGGGATATTTCCTGACATTCTGATTCAGAAGGTGTTGATTCAAGACATTAATTTGACCAGTTATGAATTTAAAAATAAATATCTAGAGAAGGTATTGTCTTTTCTGTATCTTCTGGATTTGTGGCATCCAAGGAACCTCCTTTTCCTGCCTGAATCCCAAGGCTTATCTCTGTCCTGTCTTGACTCTAGGGACTGGGTCTTTATGAGAGAGACTAACAATCAGATGAGTTGATTACATGCCAGTGAAATTCAATTAATTTGTTTGCTCTACATCCCAGCATGAGAAATAGACATGGCATAAATGTGAATGATGCCACCACTCTGGTTCTCTGTCAGCAGATAAATACAATGTGATGATGTTCCCAATTCACACCGTCCTTCTCTGCACACCCCTGGATTCTGTGATGCTGCAGAAGGTGGGAGGACACTCCACAACCACACCTTCCCTGGCAGAGTGATGTTTGGTTTGCACAGCTTGGATAGAGAGGTTATCTTTGTGTCCTGAGGAAACCTGCAGGAGGGATCATGAATGGAAAGTCAGAAAGATGTTCTGTCCTTGGTTGGATGACACCCTGCCTGGCACTATGGCACGGGTGTGTTACTGATGTGAGGGGCAGGGCAGTGGAAAGTTCAAAAAGAAAATTCCAGGAGGAGTTGGGTAGGAGAGGTCATTACTGAAATGGTTTTACTCCAGCTGTAAAATTTCTCCTCAGTAAAGAGTGTCTAATAGCTTTTTCCCAGAGGAGTGGAAATCTCTCTCCTTATGTTCATCCTAAAGAGGACAACTTGATAGCTTTGAGAACTGGCAGGCCATGACTTGAAGGTATTTGGTACAATTGAAACAATAAATCCATCTACAGTCCATTAAGTACCACAAATGCTGGAAGTCAGTCCAAAGTAAAAGGATTTTTTTCTCATTTGTTCAGGTTCTTTTGGAAGTGAGAATGTGATGCTGGCACGAGGAATTCCCTCCAGTTCTCTAGCTTTCCATTACATTTGCTGTTTTGTCTGCTATTTGTTCCTTCTCTTTCTCTGTCCCACATATCACAGACCTTTTTCTGCTCGTAAGTGTTCCCTCATCCTTCTCCCTGGCCCCTAGGCATAACTTTCTCCTCATCACTGGGCATATCCACTGTGATTCACATCTGGCCTTACTTTCTAGATGGTCCACAACACTTGGCATCTCCCATCTGTATTAAGCAGGACACACAGTAATGATTTTCCACTGGCTCATCCATTGAAGGGATGTTTATCTGTGCATCAGGGGCTTTCTTCTCCACTTTTTCTCCTGAAATAACAATGACTCTGCAGGTTCTGGAGCAGAGTGTGAGATCTGGTGGTTGGGGAAGAGGGCAGAGAGAATGAGAGATGACTGGCAGGTCATGGAAATGTGAGTAGGAATTGCCTAAATTTCCCTTAATTTTCAAATTGCAAAAGAAGCAACACATGAAGACAAAAGGAGGTAGATGCAACAACTATCAGGACATAAACCTCATTCAACATGGGTGGTGAAGCTCAAGCTGCAGAACACTGTGAAAGCCATGTGCTTGTATGGCTTTCAAGGGAAGAAGGAAGTGGATGGAGGTGAAATCCTTTCAGTGTAAGTAAATACACAGTTATTATTTATGGGCTGGGAGCCAGGCTTAAGGGAGCCTGAGACAGACCCTCAATTAAACTGCAGCAGTTTGGAATATAATGAAACCTTTGGGTGTTGTTTGTTGGTACAAGGCTCACCCCCAAAAAAGAGAGAAAAGTTTGCAGAAAAATGGGTGGTTCCTGGAAGATTTTGCTGCACTGGCTCCAGACAAGCCTTTTGTGCCTGTTAGACCATAGCAAAAATTACCAGTGTAATAGGGCAGCAGGGGAGAGGACCAAACTGCTGTGATTTCAGATGTCCAAGAAATTAACTTAGCATAGGCACTACAGTTCCGGGAAAGATGTCAGCAAGCAATGAAAGCAAATAGAGATTTGTTTAAAAAAAAGTTCCCTGTTATCTGAGAGAGGAAATGCAATCAGTTTAGAAAAGAATGACAGAAGATCTTTTGTTGTGGTACAAATCCTCCTGGGCCCCATTCACACAGGCCTAGAAGTGTCCAAAGATGTGAGGACTGAGTTAAAACTTTCCGAGGAACTAAGATACAATAAGTCCACTCAGACATGAGGTAGAAATGCAAGTTTAGTTTTAAATAAATAAAGGATTTTTAAGTGCCATAAAAATAAGAGTCTGTGTTAGTAGGTAAGAAAGAGACCTAGTACCAAGTTTAAAGTTCAGTGATATTGTCTTTTGCAAAGTTAGTTAAATTCTAATCATAATACAAATAATGTAGCCTTGCTGAACACTCCTAGATATAACAGATAGAACTATATATGTAGAATTTGTGTAAGAATTTACAAAAATTAATACACATCAATTTTATCTTAGGATAGGTCCAACACTTTTGTAGAGAGTTTGTGTTTAAGCCTGATTGGCTAAAATTAGAATAGAATGCACTAAGGATATTACAAAAAACACACTAAGGGAACAGGGAACAGCTGTTGCTACTGTTGCCTTTACTGCTGCTGACAAGGTACTGTCACTTCTGCTTGGGACTTAGAGATTTTATATTAGAAGGCTTGTGCATATTGCTATGGACTCTGATAACTTTGCCTTCATGGGACTGATTTAAAGATGTAATAAAGGATTTGCTTTTACAGCTACCCAGCTTCCAGTCTTCAATGAAGACGCACTGCAATCTCAGCGACAATCATTTTTACATCTGACCTCCAAAAGCCCTGGAATACATTGGCTAAGGAAGATTTAATTCTGTGCCAGCAGAACTGCTGGTGGAGAGTTAAGAAATTCCACTTGGGGCTGGGAGAACTTCTATAGCAGATTAAAGATAACAAGATTGAAAAAAAAAAAAACCCAAACAAAACAAAACGAAAAAAAAAAAAAAAGAAAGAAAGCAAAAAGATCCATCAACTAAATCACCAGAAAAAAAAAAACCAACAACAACAACAAAAACCAACCAAAAAAAATCCCAATATTTTTCTGACACTGAGTTTCTGGAACAGATTTTAACAGTATCATAATAGACAATAATGCACCCTCACAAACCTCCTGTGCTTTAATGAATTTACAAGAAATGGTAATTGTAGTATAGAGTAAATAGATAGGAGTGGGGACTGCCTAAACTGCTGGAGCTAGAAAGTGATATTTTATTGCTCATGAACAGGGTATAAACTATCAGTAGTGACAATATGAAGAGCAGCATGAATAATGAAACTTGCTTGAATTAATTTCAAGGAATCTTGATTGAAATTAAACCCCAATGTGCTGTGAGCAAGCTGTTGTGCTAGCCTGGGAAGCAGACTAATTTTGTGAGTGTTTTAAAAGTGATGAGTGTGACAGGATGCTTCAAACCAAAGGCCTTCTGCAAGCTGTAATCCAGCAGTGTAATTTAGGCTGAATCTAGGGCATTCCTCATTGAGAGAAAACTGATATGGATTTGTAGATGCCTTAAGGTACATCTTAAGGTCTTTGTTTCACAATACACACAGCCAAATGCAGGCATCCATTCTCCAGAAGACTGGAAGAACCAGCTTCCTGCCCAAAGTTCTTGATTTGGGCCAGAAAGTAGTACTTACTGCACAGAAAAAAAAAAAAATCTGCATCTGCCCACAATATAAACAGATTTTGCTAAAAAAAAGGGGGAAAAGAAATCTGTTATTGATGAGATGGAGGAACAGTCTCTGTATGGGGAGGAAATGCTGGCTGGATGATGATGCTGAACTTTCTTGCAAAGCAATCATCCTTAAAGGAAATCCAGTGAAAGAGATAGCATAGGAACAAATGGCTATCTAATTCTGGTGAAATTACAGGTGCAAACTAATGACTTGGCATGTTAAAAGCATGCCAAGACCACACAGGTATCCAAGGGAGTGATAATGATGTGAGGCACCTGGAATGGGGCAACCACAGAGTGTGAAATGTATGTGAGGTCTGGTGATGGTGGCATTTGTGAATATGGCCTTGGATACGAGCAGGGAAGATCACAGCAATCCCTCCAGCATGGAGAAGGAAAAGGGAAAGCTAAGAGCTCTGCAAATGCTGTGCTGTTTTTTGTCATTTGAACAGGAAATGAGAGTAGGTAACTTAGTTGGGAAAAGAAGTTTGGCATTCTGTTTTCTCAGTAAAACAAAAGCTTATGGCTTTCCATCCACAAAACACTGTCACAAGGGATTTGTGGTCTTTAATCATGGCATTCACTGGCCAACAGGGGCAGTTATAGGGAATAAAGGATGTGCTTGATCTTAGATCTGTCTCTGAAATGCAAACCCGTTGGCAAAGGATGGAAGGCAGTCCAGGTTCTAGTAAATAAAAGTGTCTTGGATGTTCCCATATCAATGCAGCCTTATAAAGAACTGGATCATTAGCTATGATATTACTGAGGAAAGCTGAACAGCACTGTAGTGTTCTCTTATCAGGATGGTGATATTTCATCTCATTTAACAGTGGGATGTGTACTTTTCATTATGCTGTTGTGACAAAACAACAAGTGCTCTTTAACTTTCCTGGGAATCAGATGCTTCTTCTGGATAAATACGCTTCTCACAGCTTTACCATATCATTATGTTATAAGAGGATGAGCTGTCCTGGAAATTTTGCAGCAGATTAAATTTGAAATTAGACTGGACAATCAAGAGATAAAACCTTAACAAGTGAAAGAATTGTGGGAAGCAAGGCACAATGGCTGAAGGTTCACAGACAGAATGGGATCTGTGAGCAAAATGGATGTTCTGCTTGTCTTGGAGCCATGATGAAGCATTTGTCAAACAAAGGAGGTCACCTAGTCACACAGAAGATGGAAATGCAGGACAGATCTCTCACCTGCAGATGGTTTTTAGCAAAACAGACCAAAATGGTCTTTAGCAGTCAATCCAGATGAAAGTGTTGACATCTTAATATTAAAAACTTCACAGAGAGAGGAACAGAAATTACCTGCAGTTTACAAACACAGCACAAGTGGTTGACAGGACTGAGAGCGCCACATAGCAGATTGTCTAGGGAGGGAGCAGCACTCTGCATCCAGACACAGAACTGGGGGAAATGGAAAAAAATTCTGAGCAGCAGCCATGCCTGGATTCTCAGTAAACCAGGTTTGGGGTTCTACCCTTAGAGGACAGGGAGCTGCTGCCATCATGGAGCCATGGCTGAAGGCAAATGCAGCATTCTATCAGCGTGTCATGAGATTTTTACAGCTGGGTTACTTTATTAGGTCTGGGAGGGTGCTGTGGAGAAACCTGTATGTATCTGGAGATACCAGCAGAGAGAGAGCAGGAAATGCAGCTCTGTGAGAGAACTATTCATCCTTCTGCAAAGAAACCATAGAGCTCTAGTGGGTAACCTGGCTCTGCCTGCTAGAATTTCTTGTGTCTGGGGCTTCCCTGAAATAACAGAGTCATTCTCTGAGGGAGTGACTGTCAATAGCAAATGGATATATTTGATTTCAGAAAATAAAATCAAAAGGTGGGGTCAGGACTCTGGGCAGACTGCATTTGAAGAGTTTTTTGTGTGTGTTTGATGCTGTTAGATGTCTTTGGCAAGCTTGTGACCTCCAAGTACAGTCACAAATCAGAATTAATTCATTTCCTGTTTCCATTTATCATGTATGTAAATTTTCTGTCAAGAGAAAAGGCTTATTTCTGCATGCTGTGAAAAATATGAAAATTGTAGCAGCTGATAAGTCGTGAAGAGTCCAATGTCTGTAAGCATTTCTGGCATTACCCAGAAAACTGGAGTTTTTAGCTTTGAAGGAACTATAATTGGCAGAATGTCATCATTGATTTTGTTAGTGGAATCCTTTATGCTTTGTAGGTATTGCAGTGTATGAACCTCTGCCTTCAAGTCTGCAGAGGTTGATGTCATTTGGCACTGCAGTTAAGTGATGTTTTTAAAAGAAAGAAACTTCCATTTAAAGAAAATGGAAGTGGAGGTGGAAGAAGTGAAAGTGTGAGTTACTTAGAATACTTAACATAAAACAGCAGAATTAACTGAACATAATCAAGACTCCTTTTAAAAATCACTATATAGGTCCTGTTAGCTTTGAAAAGCAGTAGCAAAGATTTTGTGAGAGTACCTATTGACCTCAAACCTTTTGCTATGTGGACATTAACTGTAAAGCTTGTTTCTTGACAAGAGTCATCAATATGTAAAAAAGATCTTATGATTAAATGATTTTTTAAAAGTGCTACACAAAAACTTAAAACAATACAGGTTTGTTCCTCAGTTAAAATGCCAGCTCAAGTGCAATTACTACAATTTAATAAAAATGCTAGTTGAAGCTTTGTCTCAAAATACCCATAAATGTGCCAGTTAAGAGCTGTATGAAGAGATGAGACGTGAAAATTGAAGGCACTGCAATGTGTGTTGTGTCCCTGCGTGGATTTGTAGGGAAACAGGACTGCTTCATCTCCAGCACTGATGAGTTTTTACAGAACAACCCTGCCAGTGTTTGTGTTGTCCAAGCAGGTTCCTGGCTTCTGCAGGGAATGTCTGTGCTCAATGCCAGGTCACAGCAATGTCACACTGATCTGTGCATCCTGGCACATGTGGACAGGTAGGTGCAGGTCAGTAACTGTGTGCACCCACACTCCCTTTTTTACAGGAGAAATCACCTCTTGAGCTGGGGCAGAAAACACAAACTCCCTCATGGACAAGGTGGCAGCTTGCTGATGTTTTTCTCATGTGGAACGCTGATTTTGACAAAGGGGTGCTTTTTGTTTAAAACAATGACTCTTTGCTTAGAATCTCTGCCGCTGCCTGAATCCCACTGGAGGATGCAGAGGAACCTGTTCATCCTGTTTCTATGGAAACTCATGCATGGGGTGGGGCTGTGAGACGACAAGGGAAGAACAGGGAGGAGCAAAATAAAAACTAGAATAAGTCGCTAACAAAGTGCTCTATTTCTGCGCCGTTTGTTGACATTTGTCATTGAAGATTTTTGTATCACTGAGATGACTGCAAGGCAGTGTCCTTAGATCCAGAGGCAAAGAAGATTTTAACAATGTACTGGAATCAGAGACACCTTAGGGATAATTGTCCTCTCTCCAGTGACTTCAGGAGCACCAGATTAAAGCCTATAATTTCTGACATGCATAAATGTTATTAAATTTCTGGGATGGAGTCTACTACCAAGTGCAACTTTGCTTTTCCTTGACTCTGCTGGGGAGATCTGTGTAGCTGAGCACTTCTGAGAAATGATGCAAGGATCTGGAACTGTAAATATGCATTTTTGAACCTCTGCATCTTGTGTAGAAATCCTGGTTTGCAGAGCAGCTTTATGATCAGGTCTGAAGATGGCCAAACCTCTATTTCAGGAATTAGCTAAGGCTCTGATCAGCTGGAGTTTGGATCATTAAGAATGCTGTATGATGCAGGAAAGCTTGAGATACCCAAAAGGCACCCATAGACTGGATACCAGTTGCTTCATCTGATCTTTCTGGGCACCCCAAAAGCCTAAGGATGACGATCTACCTGCACCTTTGGACATTTACAAAATCTTACCAGCTTTGTTCATAGATCAGTTCAAAAATGGGACTTGGACACCAACATCCTGTTTCAAAAATCTTGCAGGCTCTCCTAGACAAACCAAGAAGAAGAAGAGCAAAAAGTCTCCCACATTCATTTCTGTCTCCCAGTTAAATGCACGCTGCAGCACATCATGCTTTGCCTGTGGGCCCGTGTGATGAAATAAAGCAATCAAAAGCAATGTATAATAATGATAGCTGTTTCCAGAACAGTCAGAGCTCTGCAGTGTCCAGGCCAAACATCCCCAAAAACCTTTATTCAGCTCTTTTTTTCCCATACGCTGCACAGATTTATTACCTTTGTTGACTTTCCAAATGTTTATACTTGGAACATTCATTTGTCACGGCTGCTTGCTGCATCTGCAATCAATCTCAGTGGTTTCAGTGCCATGGACAGCAGTATGAAAGCCTTGTTCTAAAGATCCCCTAAATCTTACATTAGTCATTTTTGCAGAGTAAGGGAAGCCGGAATAATCTATCCCAAGTGCTTGTTCAGAATTGTTTCAGAGAACTTGATTTCTGTAAGTTGTCACAGCAGCTCAGGCTTTCTGGACAGACAAGTTTCTCTGCACCTTTATTCAGACACGGTAAATTGCTGACACAAAGCACAGATGCAACTTTGCTTCCCTCAGTGCCTCCAAGGAGGCTTAAAACTCTTCAAAGTGGGGAAACTGAGGCTCAGTTTGCTGAATATTTCCCCAGATCATCTACCAGTCCCATTAGCCCTTATCGTACCTTATCGTTCCCACCGTCTTGGCAAATTTCTCCAAGTCTCAAGACCCAAACTGCAAGGCAATTGACTCTCAGCTGAGAGAAGGCAGGTCCTCTTTCCCCTGTGAATGCCTCTAGAAATAAGCCAGTTTACGTGTGTATTCAGCTGTGTTGATGGGCTCTCACCTGGATAGATGGGCCAGGAGTCATTGTCTTTCTGAGGAGTTCATAAACTGCAAACCCATATGCAGAAAAAACCATTCTGCTTTCTTTGTAATCTTGAGTGAAGTCTACTTGTTTTTGTTTTGGAAAGCCTCTGGGCTATTTTTGGCAATCTCATGCATTTATACATCTTCCCTAAGTGCCAGAAAAGCTCCCAACTTCCTACAAATCCTCTTTAGGAATCCTTTCATGAAGTAGCATAAGCAACTTTGACTTACAGATGGCCCAGACTTAGGCTATCAAATTTCCATCAGTGTGACAGGCATTTTATTTCCTCCTGACTGTTTCCAGGACACTACAAGGTGATGAGAAGCACAAGGGCTTGGGTGGATTTTACATTTTGTGGTCCCTTCAGCCCTTAATCCTGGCCCATCTCATCCCCAGGGTTTATACCATTCATGTCTAGGCTGCCAGGTGACCTCTCAGTCTGTTTTGCGCAAGTGGCAGAGCAAGGAATTGGACTGATATTCAGATGGAAGATGGCCAGCTGCCATCCATTTCTACAGCAAGATGAAATCCAGGGGCTGGCAGACCCTCAGCATACTCAGCCTGGCACCCCTCTCCCAGATAGAACAGGAAATTCTGACCTCCTGCTTCACCAAGCCAGAGGTACAGCACACTCTGGATTTGCTGCTGTTTGGGATTGTAGATTAAAGTTACTTCTTATCCACTAAACCTGTCAGTTGTGTCATTATGGCTTTTGGATGGCATGGAAATAACAACGTCTCTTGTTGTGATGCAGAAATGAGAGCGATCTTTATTCTTCTGCATTCTCTTTCTATACAGTACTTCGGTACAATTCGTATGATTGGTCCTTAGAGCCTACACCCTTTTGTAAACACCTTTTCCAGTAAACATGTTGGAAAAACACCACCTGCTGATGGTTTTCACTTCCCAAGGATTGTTTTGTTCTTTGCGGTTTTCCCAGGCCAGAATGAGCAAGCTGCTCACCTGTCTTTCACACAGACCCTTGCAGTGCCTGAAGCTTATAATTCAGACCACTGTCAGCACCCATACAGTTGTGGTGAAGAAATGTCTCCAATCTATCTATTCCCTGTTCCATGCTTCGTAAGTATTTATGCACTTTGCATTAACACACCCACCCAGTGCTTTTGGGGCACTCTGTGGACAAGTTTCCATGGATAAAACACCTGCATTAGTTTGAGACTAGCATGGCTTTGCCCATCCCCCTTATCCATTCACCTGCTCATTTTTCTTCTCTTTCTGTTATATTTTCCACATATCTGAGGATCTTCTGTCCCAGCCATCCCAGCATATGACTGGAAATCAGACAGAATTGTTTAAAAAGAAATGGCATTACCAAACAATTTTCCTCCCCATTACCACACTTTCCAAGGAATTTGTCACTCTGGCTGCTGTTCAGCTGGTCCTTCTTGGGTATTTTTGGCGTGAGGTGCTGTTCCAAGCCCTTTGTGAATGTCCATCATCTTTGTGCAGCTTCCTTCTCTAAGGAAGAAGTACAGACAACCACAGTCACAGAAAAAAAAGGTGGGTGGCAAAAGGGTAACAACAGCCTTGGAAGCCCAGTCCACACCACCTAAGCTTTAGTTCATTTTTCACCTTCATCTTTGCTCCCTCTATATCTGAGTCAAAGAAAACCTGCATTCTCTAATGCCAAGCTTCTTTTGGGAGAAGTAAGTTCTTCCTTTTTTTGGAAAAATGAAGTTCCTGCATTGGTTCTGTCACCCACAGAGCCATGGAAAGAACTAACTTCTCCAAACAACTACTTAATCCTGACACTGTAGAACAAAATGTCCAGAATCATTTACTTGAACCCCAGGCTGAGCCCTGTATTTGGTGTCACTGGACTTTGCAACAGAGATTTTTGCTTTTCTCACAGAGAAAATGCCTGCAGCCTGGATTTCTTCTTCCCTGCATGTTCCCCCTGCAGCTGAATTGTAACCCAGGTGCTCCTGGTGTACGACCCAGAGATGCTTCTGCCTGTGGGACTGATTTCTGTGGACAGCTCCTCAGTGCCAGGAGAGTTCAGAGCTGGTTCTTTTCTGCAGCTCTAGGAGAGATTCTTATAGAAGTTCCAGCCAGACTTTCAGCTTTTTGCTCACTGGATAATCTGAGACAAAGCAGAACAGCCACAAATTTACAAAAACTATAAATTTTATCTTTACCCCTCTCCCTTGCCCATCAAAAAAGCCTTTGAAACTGGCCATTAGGAGATACTATTAATGCCAATAATGTAATAGACAAGCCCTCATTAGCGGCTTCTATGGCTAAGGAGAAAGTGCTGACTTTCAGCAAAGAAAATTTAGATAACAACTATTTGGAAAGATTAGAAATCCACGGCTCCCAGCCTTACAGTATCTACTAGTTGGTGAAAGTCAGGAAATAGTTTTGTTTTGGACAGATTGCTGTTTCCTAGGGGGGTTTTATGCCTTCCCAGTTATTCAATCCTGTCTAGCAATTCTGCTTCATTAGCATTTCGTGCTCTACACTGATTTCCAGCTGCAATCACCTGTGTCCTAGGGACTCATGCTGTTTAACTGGCTGGCATTCTGCTAAAGCCCCTATTTGATCCAACCAGTACCTTATACAAAACCAAAAATAATTTCTGTTTCCAGACCTTTCCTAATACTTTCAGTGGTGCTGATGACTTGAGCAGTTCCAGTCTCTTTGTTCCTCTTTGATGACAAACTCTGAGAGGAGCAGTGGCTCCTCATGGCCGAGATAAATTCTATTTTCTTTGGCTGCCATTCACAGAGCGCCCTCCCTGGCAGGCAGCTTGGAGAAGAATTATTTGGCTTGAGCTAATGAATCTTTGCTTTAGATTCCATGGGATATGTTTTCATGGATGCTTTGTTTTGCAGTGTAATTATGTTATCAGTGTTAATGGATTCTTCAGATCCCTGCATATCCTGCTGCCACTGTGCCCCCAATGTATCTTACATGGAATATATACACGAGGGAAATAATAATCAGAGACAGACAAAGCAGAGGCAAGAAGGTCTGGGATCAAAGGCATTATACCTGAGGGACAGACCTGCACAGAGGGGGGCCTCACTTGGGGAAGCCTTACTGGAAGACCCAAGTGTTTATTCCCAAGTGTTGTTGCATCCATCAGGAAGAGCTTTCTTCTGGAAGCTGTGAATATGGAGACAAGGAGGTGAACAGCTCTCAACTGAGCTCTGTATCCTGCATCCCCCTGAATAATTTTCACTGTGGATCTTTTCGCACCTTGATGCCCATGAAATAAGAACTGGAACTGTGGCAGCCCTTCCTTCACTTTCTGGGCACAGCATTAAGCTCTTCCTGCATTCCCAGAACCTTCTGAAGGGTGCCATTGTGCATCCTATGGATCTACCCTCACCAGGCTTCCCATTCTCATTGAGTCCACCAAGAGCTGTCAGAGCTGGAGCAGCAGAAGCACCCAGAATCATAATCTATAGGACAGCTTTGGCACACTGCATGGCTTCTTCCTGCTGCTTTTTCCCCCTGCCTGAGTGTCTCAGCCATTTCTGGGATATGGCTCCACAGATTGTCTGGTGGAGTCAGAGCCCTTTGTGTCACATCACTGAATGTGCATCCAAGACATCCTTGCATTACAGCCCTCCCCCTTCTGGCACTGCTGGCCCCATGTGGGATGGCACACACGGATACGTTTGGGGAGGATTTGGGATGTGAGCTTGAGTGCTTCCACAAGCAGCTCCACTGGGCCTACAGAGACAGAGCTGGGCAGCATCAGCAGATGGCCTGAAGCCCCTCTGTACTCTGCTGGACACAATACAGAGCTCATCTTGCCTGAGGGCAACGAGTGACATTTGTTTCCTTATGCAGGGCTGTTTTTTAAGTGTCCTGTACCTCTGTGTCTCATTCTTGCTGTCCAACTCCAACACACACCTGCATGGAACATAAGATGAAAGGCAAGCAAAATTTTCCTAACTTGTGTACTGACCTATTTCTTATGATTAACTGAAGAAAGAAGCTATCCTGTATGAATAAGAGACATTCAGCCTAGTGGCTGAAATAAAAGATGCTCAAAATAATTAAGTTCATCTTGAATTTATTTTGCTTGAGCTCAGATAGAAGGGTTTGCTTAACAGCTTTTCAGCCCAGCTCATTTCTCTTCTGTTCTTTTTCCTTCCTTCCTCAAAGACAATTCTAAACTATAAATGCCATTCAGAAATGATCAGCATTTGGTGCAGCTGAAATGATACAGTGAAAGTGTTTTTGTGACTTAAAATATTTTCCCACATTTTCTGCTGAAGCAAATTAATGAGCAGATTTTTTGTCCCCACAAACCTCCATTTCTTTGTCAAACATTTTTGTTTTTTAATAAAACAAAAGCTTCTCTGTCAGCTCACTTAGTTCTAGTTCAGTGGGTGTGCTGTTTGTTGTGAGTGTAGGGAACATCACAACACATTTATTCATTTGAGATTTCTTAAAACAAACATACAGAGGAGGCTGAAAACTCTAAATAGCAATCTGCATTAAGAAGCCCACCCAGTTAAATATTGAGGAAAACTAGCTTGCTTAGCAAAAGGACGTCTCATAAAGCCAGTACTGGCTTTTCCCAGGGGGAAATGCATTGGTACATAAACAGGAACCCGTGTGGGAAAATATAGTTATTTATGTGTGTCTTGGTTTGAAAGACAGGTATCTGCTAGGAAGGGGGCAGGACCTTCCTAGAGATGGAGAATTCAAATTCCCTCCCTCCAAATTATTATAATTTAGAAAACTAAAATGGCTTTCAGGCAGAGGTATGGAGATAGGAATAACATATATTATATATATATAACATAATATTTACTGATATATATGACAAAACAAACAAACAACAACTACAGCATTAATAACAAATAGAACCAGGAACCTCGAGGGCTTTCTTTCACAAAAGCCCGGGGCAGTTTGATCTCAGTGCCCCTGCAGGACTCCAAGAGGCCAAGCTGGAAGGGTGGAAAGTCCCGGGCTGGTGGATGAGATCAGATGCACTGCCCTGGTAGCTGGAGCAGCAGGGGTGTCCTGGCAGTGCAGGGCTACAGAGTAGCAGGAAAGCCTCAAAGCTCAGAAGAAGCAGCGGCGGTGTAGGCAGGGCCAGAGAAGGCGAGCTCAGGATCCCTGGGTACACGAGCAGATGACAGGAGATTTCCCAGGACGAGGCAGTGATGGCTGTGAACTCTTCCTGCAGCAAGGGGCAGCTTGACTGTTCTCCTCAATGCCGAGAGCAAGAGAGAGGAACTGCCCCCCCCAGCTCTGTCTTTTACCTTTCCCAAAGCTTGTGTTATCTCTCTCCTCTGAGGGAGGCTCCCAGAGACCCAAAACAGTAGGTGTAGCCTTGTGCTGCCATCTCCTTAAGCCACTTTTCTTTGGTTTGGTTAAGCAGTGTCATTAAATTTTCTAGCAACTTATGGGGAAAAATTCTGCAAGTGAAAAAGAAGCAAATCTAACCCCCAACAATGCGAATGCAGGAGAAAATTGTTTCTCAATTAAAACCTCCCGGTTTACATATTCAAATATTCACTAACCTAATCTTTTACCTTCAGGAAAGCCTTACCAAAGAATCAGATCAGAAGCAATGTTACCAAGTCAGCCCCACTCTGCATTAACCTCTGCAGGAAAGGTTTGTGTAAGACAAACCCTGACATGCTCCAGAGAGAAATCCAGCAGCACTCTCCAGGGAGGAGCAAGGAATAGCTGGAGCCCTGGAGCTTGCAGAGCAATTTTCGTCATAGCCTGAAGCAAATCAGGGATTGACTCACCTGCAAGGCTGTCCTCACTAAGCTGCAAGTCACAGGGATAAGTTTTGATATAAACTAAATCCCTACTTTCCCTTGTTGTTTAAGGGCCCAGGAGGAAATTTGCTGCTTCTGGAAGGATGTGATTCACGTGGCTCCTCTCCTCATCCCACACCTTGCACGTGGGTGACTGCCAAAATATTTCCAGCTCTATTACTGTCCCAGCTGGCAAAGAAGCAAAAGAAATGGCAGAAAGGAGGCAAATCCAGTCCAATGGGCTGACCAAGAGTACTAAGATAGTTCAATGTTGCATTTTCAGCACATGCCTCTGGGTTTTAGGTTGGCAAAACAGAGTTTTGCCTTCTGAGAACCTCTTCAAGTTCAGATATATACTTTTTTTTGATATATACTTTTTGCACAGAAAAGTGCAAAAATTACTTGTTTGGAACTCTGCACTATCCTTTAGAAGGAGTGGAGCAGGTGCTTTCATGAGAAGTAAGTGTCTTGCTGCCATCAGCAGAGGCATTTCACAAGAGTGGCTTGGATAAAAAAGTTAATTTGATGGTCTTAAAGTGCAGGCAACTTATCACAGCCAGCTGTGCAGTAAGCACTGAGCAAGGAAGATAAATTTCTTCATTTTTACAGAGTTCAATATTGCTAATTAAGACTATATTGCTGCTTCTAGAAAGAATTTGCATTGATACCTAATATTTCCCACATGTACTTACCAGAAATGGATGTCTCAGCCTGTCTGAAGCACAGGCATTAGCTTTGTCTGCTTCCCCAGAGCACTGGTTTTGAGGAAAAGGCCCTTTATTAGTGTGAAGGGCTGTGCCTCTGTAGATCTCCTTTTTGGAGGAATACCTCTCCAGTGGTGTTATTTGTAGGCATTCAGACTCATACTCTCCCTCCCCATCTGAGAGTGGGGATTTCATGAGAGTGCAGGATAGGGGTCTTTTTCCAAGACATATAGCTAATGCCTACATGGGATGAAATCCTCTCATCTAACTAGTCCACAAGGGCCAGACATCCTTTCCAGTGTAGAGACTTGAAAAGGCCAAAGGTGGGATTGCAAATTTCCTTCTGTACCCACTGTGTAATGCCTCCTTAGCTGGTGTTTCAGAAGAGCTTTGCATCTGATGCTTTGGTTGTGAGGAACCTTTTTTACTGTGTTGAGCTGGTGACTCAGTGCAGGGCTTAATCAAAGGAAGAAAAGGAAGAAAGGGAAAAATGCTCTCCCCTAAATGACTCACTGAGCTGGATATCCTGGTACAGCCTGCCACCCAGGACATGGAGCAAGGTGGGCCATGTGTCTCACATGTGTGCCACTTTCCAGCAGGGCAGGAGACAGATATAAAGAATGGAGCTGTGAGGAAGGGAGGTGAAGGAGCTGAGGAATGAATCATGGCTCTGGGAGCAGTACTCAGAAGTGAGCTCAGGCGGGGATCAGGCTGAAGGAGGCAAAGGAAGGCTTGGACAGCAGAACTGTGACATGCTAAAAATCTTTGCTAAATTATCATCAATATGCCAGTTTGTTGAAGACTATTGAATGCCAAACCACTTGTCAGTGTCTACAACTGAGGAGACATGAAAGAAGGATTTTTCATCACCCTGCTAGGTCTATTGTTTTCAAGTTGTCTTTAATTCATGAATGGAACAAACAGTAAAAAAGGTTGAAATTTTATTCCAGAACCCTTCTTGTACAAATTCTCAGTACAGCCCAGTGCTGGACAAACACATTTCACAAATTTGATGATAATATTGATGGTTGTTTGCATCCATTAATGTCAAAGCAACCCGCAGCAAAGTAGGCAGCACACATTTGGCTTTAAAAAACGTTGAAGCCAAACCACTAATGCTGCAAATTGTAAGGTCCATTTAAATGAAAATGAATGTTAATAAGTTTGTGTAAAGGCAAAATGGAATTTAACATAGAAATCTGTGAAGCAGAATATTTTGTCACTGGAACAAACCATCAGGAGGACTGAAACACACTGGCTTGACCTTATCGGAATGACCTGGGCAAGGTGAAAAGATTTGTCTTGACATTTATTCGTAGATGGATAATTTTGCTGAGCAGGTTTTCTAGGGGGAAACAGTTTTTGACTGCTTTGTGTGAGTTCTACCTAATGAGCCAGCAGGAAAGCCAGTGAAGGGCACTAGAGCAGGCCCTGAGCTGCTGAACCTTTCCTGCTCTGCTGTCACTGGCAGCAACACTGGTATTATTGCTGATTCCTTGCATTCTATTAGGAGCCTTGTTGATTTTCAGCTTGGGTTTTTTTGTTTTGTTTTGGGTTTTTTTTTCCTTAAATTATCTGCTTTGGGAGTTTTCACGGGCCAGGAGAGATCCAAGATGCTGGTGCAGACAAAGAAATCCATGATTTTAAACAGGTAAGTGGCTCCTTTCTCCTTCTTTTTTTCCACAGAAGGTGAATTTGCCAGCAACAGTTCATGGGACAGTTAATTTTCCATCCTCTGGGATATTCTGTAATTATTAATAACTTTGATAATTTCAGTGTTGGGCTGGACTCTGGCAGAGACAGGTGATTAGCAGCCCTGTAGCCACAAGTCAGGGAATGCAGGCCCTTCCATGTGTAGCTCTGCACGAATTGGTCACAAGAGCTGCTGTACCCAGAGCAGGTCCAAACCTGATGTCTGCAAGCAAGCCAGTGCTAGATAAATGTGCTTTCCCGTCTCGTGGGAGAGCAGTGCTCAGTGGTGACCTGTGTGAGGCAGGTCACATCCTAAATTCCAGGTGTATGTCAGGTGCCACCATGTCACTGCCCTCAGAGGTGGCTGGCAAAGGGGAAAGAAAGAGCAACCAGAGAGCAGGGAGAGGTGTGGATATGAACAGGAGTAAAGGATCTTAAAGAAGGGCAGACAAAAATAAAACTGGAGGTGAGCCAGGAAAAATGATGAAATACAAATCATCCAAGCAGGCAAGTAGCAAAAAATCTTCAGGTTGATGTGTTTCTCAGCCTTGCTCAGTGCAGCCATGGTGAGGACTGAATCAGGGTGTTGTAATTGGTCTGGGATGTGCAGGTGAACAACTGACCCTCTTCTGGAGGAAGGTGCACCATAACTTCTGTGTCTCAAGGCTTTGCACCTGCTTGGGGCTGTGGATTAATCATACTGGAGAAGGTCAGGACCACATCATCACTGCAATAGTGAAGAACAGAAAAGGAGTTTTGGGTCAGTCACTCTCATAATCCAACACTTTTGGACTTTTGCCCTGAACTTTGGGCTAGGCATGAACAATAAGTAAAGCTAGAAGGTAAATGCAGACCTTGTGTTGTTTAAAGATGAGGTAATTAATGAAATGAGGCTGCAGCTTGTAGCAGTTTCATGTTTGCCAATTTTGACTATTCTTGGTCAATGCACCAAATTTGTGATGATTTCTGTACCTACTCTCTTTTCTTTCTGTGAGATAGACTTTGGGAGAAAAAGACAAAACAGACCCAACTTAAAGGTTACACAGATAGTTTTATTAGCACACTCTAAAGGAAGAAAAAAAGGGGAAAATTTTGAAATAAAAAATTTTGACCTCTTCAAAACCCTTCTCCCTTTCCCACAAACTATTCCCTTTCCTACAACTAACACAGAGAGACAAAACTGTGATTTTCAGGCAATTTCACCATTTAAACATAATCTTTCATCACTTTGGGAGAGAGTCTCTCTTGATGTCCCATGGAATTTCCCCACTGACTAATATAATAAAGCTTAATATAAAGCTAATAATAGCTTAATAATAAACTTAAAACAGTTTTCTGGTGGGTTTTAACTGCCAGAAAAAACAACCTGCTTTTGTAAAACAGGTTAAAAACCCTGCTTTTTTGAGCCCTCCCATTAGCAGTTTCCCAAGCTGCTTATGGGTGATGGGTCTAGACTTTTGCATATTAGGGTATCACCTTTTAAAGATGCACAACTCAAAGAACAAAGGATTCTTCTTCTCAGGGAACACAGATATCTTCTCACTTCTTCACTAGCACAAAGGACTTATCTCTATCTCTGTTCAAGCATCTTGTAAGATCAGTATCATTTAGTCCATTTAGTCCACACCTTTGTTCAAAATCCACACACAAATTTGAACATCTCCCTAAATGTATATCTTCCCATGAAGCCTGAAAATCTCTTATTTGACCACTGTCCATTCCCATGAAGATCCTTGCTGTTTTCAGCAAGCTTTGGCTTGTGCCAATTCATTTCTCTTCCCTATTCTCAGAAAATAAGACAGGTTCAAAAGATCAGGGTAAAATAGGGTTGTGCAATTCACCATTAATATACATGCTGTGCAAAGAATAAATGAAGTTACTCTCTCAGTTCTTAACTTACTTTAATTGAGTATATAAAAGAAGACTAAATTTTGTTATCAGTCTCAGCAGGAAAAACTAAGCTGGAGGGAGGTAGTTCATTAATTCACAAGGCTGTACCTCACACATTATGTCTGGCAGAAAATAAAGTGTTTTAACTTGGAGGAAAATATTAATTTTAGCTGGACAGAAATGGTGCTTAATGTGATCACACCAACCTTTCTTCAGCAGTATGGATTACAATCTTAAGGTAAATGCTCTAATTGTCAACTTTCTCTCTGTAATGGCCTGAGGTTTTCAGTAGCCACAAGTGACAGAGCTCCACAATGCAGCCACATGCTCTGTGAGAATGTAGCAGAGGCAGGGCTTCTTGGTGTCCCTTCCTTTTTTGTCTCCCTGTCCAAAAAGCATCTTTTGAAGTGGAAAAAGCTTTCTCATGTTGAACTCCAGCTGAAAGCCAGAAACCCTCATTTCTTACACTGTCCTGGTGCACCAGTGGTGCTGCTGCAATTCAAAGTAGCCTTTCAACACCTGTGAATTATCTTCTTTTTCTCACTTTTGGGTTTTTTTTCCCTCACTTTCTCATTTCTTTATTTGCTCTTGCAGGAGAACGACTGGCAGGCTCTACCTGGACTGGCACCATGTGTTAGTTAAGTGACTGGCTAGAGGCGTCAGAGCTGTAATGCAATTTGTATTCATTATGTCTCTCCAAAAAAGCAGGTAATTTGAAGGAAGATTGAAGCTGTGGACAATTCATTAGATGCTCATCTCAAAGGGAAGTGTAACAGACAAGAGAATCTGATATGCTTCTGAATACCTGGAATTGATGCAATGTTCCATGATAGAAATACCTCTCACAGTTATGTATATTGGAAAATTTGCCTTTGACTGTGGGGAATTGTCAGCTTGTCTGAGTCATGGTGGGTCTGAGCTTCACACAGATGTGTTAGCATGGACTCATTAGGAAATGACAATCAAAGCCCTGTTTCCACCAATGCATGCCATGAAAGTTGTAATAAATCTTCTGATTGAAAACTAATTGGTGTTATACTGAGAAATGCCAAACAAGACAGTGTCAGTTCAGACACTTTCTCAAGCACAAAGGGCAAATTAAGGTTCCCAACAGTGTTACACAGTGAGATATATTTGCATCTGGCACTGAGAAAAGAATGCCCACTCTGGGAGCTGTGTAGGCAGCCTCTCTTCGGGGCAGTTCTACCACTTCTTGCAATAGCAAACACAGAGTTCCACAAAAATCGAGACCTCTGAGGTATCCTTACCACCCTCACATATTACAGCACCTCCCTGATTCAGGAGAGGGCTGGTGCACATCTTCATAGAGAGTCCTGGCAGACCAGGCCAAACTTGTCACCTCCAGCTAATCTAGCACTCTGAAACACACTCAGCTCTGACACTATCCTGGCAGGAATGTTAACTGGAAAGAAATCAGAACTACATTGCTGCAGATTAATAAAGGTAACCCATTCTGGTGGGATCTGCACCCCTCTTTGAGGTCAGCTGGTTAGGATGACAGAAATTGCAAGAAGTTCTTGTGAAAATGAGAAGTTTTTGCTCATTTTTCCATTTTACCTCTCCTAGGCCCAGCAAAGAGAGCAACTAGCCTCTTACCTCTTCACTACCACCTTTTACCTGCTAAAAATAATTTAAAGTCTCTGCTCAGTCTCATTTTCTTGGATAACCAGTTCTTTCCTCTCATATTGTGTGTTCCAGATGGCCCCTCTGTCTTGCTCTTGCTCCTTTCTCTGCGTTATGGCAGTGCCCCTGCATCATTTTTGGATCACAGCTTCACCATCAAGCACAACACTTGATTCAAGATCCTCCCATCCCTGAGGTGACCAGAGCAAAAGCACTGTCATTCAAGCTGCACTCCCATTTTCACTGTTCCAAATCAGCTCAGACTTTTTGCTAGAGCATCCTGCATCCCAAAGAGTGTCTGTCCTTTGCATCTTGTTTCTTCTCAATGTTATAATCCATGCCCTCATCTCAGACTGCCGAATTCTCCTGATGTGTGTCACATCAAGTGTGTCTTTAACCAATGTCACCTGAAAGACTGCAGACCATTTTCCTACTTCACCCAAGCAAGTCTGACCAAATCCTGCCCTCAGAGTCATCCCAAAGCTCTCAGACTTTTTCTGGGACATGTCAGTTAAACAGTTCTGAATTTAATGAATCTATTTATTAAAATCAGCTATTGTTTGCATCTCCTGCTGACTTCACCTACACTGTGTATTAACTTGCTTTGCTGGAGGCAGCATCAGAAGACCTCACTCCTGTTAGCTGATACAATCAGTGATATCCACCACTTTCCCCTTCCCCTTCAGGCACTTCACCCAGGAAAACAAATGCCATCACTGGCACTGCCATTGTTCTGGCATGACTTGATAAGTGCAAGTTGACTGCTTTTAACCCTCTAATTAGTCTTCATTAAGGGCTTGTGAAAGATAACATTGTCATTCTGGGCATCACAGCTAGACTGGTGAGTTTATGAGTGTCTACCTCCTTCCTTTAAAAAAAAAAAAAAGCACCATCTCCAGAGCTGTGGGCTCGCAGCCATGCCCCAGGAGCTCTCAGAGACAGCAAGTTTAAAAAGGAACATTTCTACTTTTTTCTTCCAGCCTTGTTTCAAAAAACAAAATTTCTTTTATATTACTGCATTCAGAATTAGCCCATTTTGATGAAATACCATCTTCAAGGAGAAATATGTTGTGTCACACAATTTTTAATTAGCTCTCTCCCTAACTCATTTGGGGAATAATGCAATCTTTTTCATTTTGTTTTGTTTGGTAAAGCTGAGGTGAAGAAGATTGCTTGTATTTCCCCTAATCATGCTGTCTGGTTTGTTGATGAAGTTCTATTCTCTGTCTGTGAAGGAGTTTGGTCTCAATAAATCTTAAAATACTAAGTATGGGAACCTTAACTGATCCTGGGTAGAACTAAACGCAAGGGTGATTTCATCATTGTCTTTGCTGAGAGCAGTTAGATTAGAAAATGTTTGAACTTGTCACAATTCGAGTGAATCAAGAGCCTTTCAGTGCTTGGTGATAAAATCTGAATACATGATCAGCACAGAAAGTCTCAGCTGTGCCATCTCCTTCCAAGGGCTGGGGCTAAGATGTTTAATGTCAAAGTTCTTGTTAAATGGCAGCCTTTAGGTCAATGCTCAGGTTGTGTTAATCAACATATTTGGCTGGTGTTTGCCATCTCTTGTGCTGGTGATCTCTGGGTGATTAACCAGATCTTCAGGGAAGTGTTTGCCTGCCCACACTCCGTGGCTGTGTCAATTTTTACAATCATTTTTCTTACTCTATCACTTTTTACACCACCAGAGCACTGGGACTGTCCCTTCCAAACTATAAAGAGCAGACTCAGTATCAGTGCACACATCCATAGTTAGCAAAGGTGAGGAAAGTCCACCCTTCTACCTGACTTCACAGCAGAGGAAGCCTTGACAGAGTTTTCCAACGGATGTGTGTCTGTCTCTCTCTCCAACTCCTTGCACTGTGACCTGCAGTTTCCCATCCTTTTGAGCCATTGCAAGCACTGTCTCAATCAAAGCAATTTCAGAGACAGAGTTTCCAGCTGGAGGATGGCATTGCTGTCTGGCTGCTGCTGGTGGGGGAGAGATCCTTTACCACACTGAAGCTCCTCTGCACAGCTTTCTAGGACAAGGTGCCTGGTCCCATTTCCTCAGACACAGTTTTCAGGAAGAGACAATTAGATCTGTGTTAGGTGAGCTGCTGTATGAAGTTGTGTGAACCGCTTTCTGTACAGAAAGTATCTCACTCTGTAGAATTTCCCTGTGTGGAGGGGTTTTTGCAAGGACTTTTCACAGAATCACAGAAAGGACCCCCAAGGAACATTGGCCCCCAACTCCTGGCCCTGCACAGGACCCTCCTCAAGAGTCATGCCATGTGCCTGAGAGTATTGTCCAAATGCTTCTTGGACTGTCAGGCTTGGTGCTCTGACCACTGCCCTGGGGAGCCTGTTTCAGTGCCCAACCACCTTCTGGGTGAACAACATTTCCCTGATATCCAACTTAAAACTCCTCTGACACCCATCACAAGATGCATTTATTCATCTGGGGGATGGACATTTTGCCCAAAAGGATCCTGTGAGAGAGAGTATGGAAAGCATTACTGAAATCCATAAAGATCACATTCATTGGCTTCCTTTGTCCCAGTGTCTGTCTACCCAGCATATTGGTCTGCTAAAAAAAACTGAAAACAATTTCTCAGCAGATTCAGCCTAACAGGCCCTCAGGACCTAAACACCCTGATCATCACCTGGTCAGGTACTCTGGTTTTATGGGAAAAGCTTAGGGTGATAGAATCTGTCATACTGACATGCTACAAATCCCTACATTCCTACTACATGAAATTCTGAAAATTAGAAAGTATTCCAGATATGGAAATAAAATATTTCCATTCTCCTTCCTTATTGGAGACTGTTTACTGGACCAGTCTGTTGTCAGACTGTTTTATCTGCTGCAGTTCACTTTACTGCTAACTGTGACTTACATGGGATTTATGATTCAAGTCAAGAGCTTGATTGCATTTAGTTTTCTGGTGACAGAATCAGTTCATTCTGGGTAGGAAGAATGATGCATTGCTTGTCAGCCCCTCACTGGCCCAAAGACTACTGAGAAGCCCAGTGAGTGTCTTTTTATGTTTTGGAGTCATGGGTTTTTTTTCTTAAGTAACTTCATAATTACTGAAATTCAGTACTATTCTCATCAGTGGAGGTTATGGAACAAGGAAAGCCCTGGAAATAATTCTTGTTAAGTTTCTTTTGATACCAAATGGTCTCATCCTGGTGATGTAAATAAATTCCTTTTTCAATTAACTCATTTCCATTCATTTCACTTGAACTTCTAGGATAATATCAAACATTATATTTAATAATATATTTCAGTAGTGTTATTAATATTTGCTGGTATCATACTTTGTTATTACAGAATAACAATGTGTGCACCTTATGGAAATGGCACATTTAGATATTGTTGAAACAAAGTTATTTGATGTTTTCAAGACTGTTCAATTTGATTATTCTCACTAGTCATTTCTGGAGGAGGGAGACAGAAGAGCATTTTATGTTGAAATTTGATTTAAAATAAAAATTACTTCTTAAATGCTGGGATTTTATCACTGGCTAAAAATGCTGGTATCTGGCAGGTATTTCTGCCAAGAAACAAAGAAGCTGACAAAATTAGGCACAAAATTAAGAAGGAAAGGATGGTTGCTGATGGCCCTGTCTGAGGGCTGCAGAGGTTTCCTTGCAGGTCAGTAGATGAAGCTGAAGTCAATAGAGCTGCTGTAGTATGTCAGAAAATAAGAGTACTCAGCTCTACAAATTAAATGTCTTCGCTTCTCTCTCAACATATTATTGCCATTTTTTTGTCCTTCCCTGTGACAATGGCATTGCTTGAGCTCTTTTTGCTGCCTCAAGCGAGGGAGACTGGGAGAATGTCCTCTCCTTCACCTTCCTATAAGGCTTTCCAACATTTTGCACACTGCTGAGTAGGTCGAGGTGAAGGACAGGCTTGTCCAGCCCATCTTTGTGCCCCCATAAACAGCCAAATTTGCTGGGCATGCAGAAGTGAGCATCAGGCTGGAACTGAGCAAGCCTGAGGTCATTCATGGAGTCCTGTAAATATCTAACCCAATGCTGTCTGACCAAAGACTGTCTGTGCTTGACAAGTTACCTCCCAGAGAAAGTTAATTCTTCTGTTGTCTGTCTTTCTGGCACAACTCACTTAAATATGCCCAGTGAAGACACAGCCCAAAAGGAATGTAACTTAAAAGTACCTCAAATGAGAGCTGGATGCAATTAACATGAATGAGGGGAGCTGAATGACCTTCACTCCCTGATGGATTCACTCCTGAGCTAAACATATCTAAGGTTCTGGCTGTATCTATTCATCATACTAATGGTGTGATGGTAGTTGGGCTTATTGGATTAAATCCTCATTGAGCATGGGCTTATGCTAACAAGCAGCAAGCTCCTCAAAGTCCTTGAAATGTGTGATGTGTGCTGGTTGCTTTTCCAAAAGCAGTGTACACTATGTCAGAAGTGCATCATTGAGTGTAATAAAGACTTTTTAACATAAAGAAGCCAGATCAGAAGTTTAATAACACTGGCCATGCCTGAGTAAATGCATGCCAAAGTCTCAGATGTGGTGGCTCCTTGCTCTTGAGGAGACCCCATAAGCTGTAGGACTGTTGATGTGGCACCATTTTACACTGGCCTACTCAAGTCCACTTTTTTTCTTCCAGTTGAGGGGAAAAGGGCAGGAAGGTTTCCATGCACTGGAAAAAATGGATAAGTGATAAGTGTGGCATTTTGTAAATCCTACAGTGGCAATTGCTCAAACCATCCTGGTGCTTGAGCATCATTCTTTTGCTAACAGAAGTTTGGGCTGAGGCACTCCCAGGCACTATTGTCCATTAAATTTTGCCTGCCCAAAAAGTTCCTCTGAGGTTCTTCTTTCTTATTCTTTATTAGTGACATCTAGTGACCAGCCAGAGTCATGCAGTAAAAGAATAAAATCATAATTAATAAGTTAGACTGAACTTATATGACAAGAAACGACTTGGACAATTAGTTTAGCAAGTATTTCTCACTGCTGCCAGTAGAGAAATCCATCAGGCTCTTGTGTTTGAAATTATACTTTGCTCCTTGGCCTTTCACAGAATGCCATGGGCTGCTCTAGCTCCTGCAGGAGGTCCTATGAAGAAGGTCCTCAGCTGAGAATTTCCAAAATGTTTTATGAACCACATAACTGTCTTGGGTTTTTGAATTTTGATGTGCTTTAAAGGTTCTGATTTTCAGGCATCAGATTTTCAGCTTTTCTTAGAAATCAGGTTTCCTCAGGATATCTCGGTTGGCTATCTAAAAGACTTGGCAGTCTTTAATACCTCCTTTCAACCTGTTTTCCTGATAAAAGAAGATTATTTTATTGCACTGCCACTATTTAACCGTCTCTACTCCCTGTTACCTTGCAGCCCAAGCAACATAGCAGATATCTCTGGGGTGGTTAGGCTCCTCCTGTGCTTCTTGCAAATAGGAAATGACAAAGAGCAAAGCACCTGAGATGGCTGTACAAGTTGGCTGTACTGAATTCCTAAGTAAATTTAAAAAAAAATCATTTGGGAAAGAAGGCAAGTAGGAGAGACACTTTATTGTGCATCTACAGCAAAAACCACTTGAAGTTCTTGTCTTCTGGTATACAAATCTGATTTGAGATGCAAATCTAGGGGGAAATGGGTTTCGCTTGGCTTGGTGTTTGCTACTGCAAGATTAATCTGTAAATAAGATGAGAAAGAGGCCTCTTTTTCCAAAGTAGTGCAGCACTGGGTGAACAACAGTGCCCAGGTGCAGAGCAGCCCAGGTGTGAGGCTGTTAGATCCATGGAAGATGCCTCTGCTCAAATCCAGGTGTAAATCAGACCACAGGCCAAACTCAATTGCATGGATTTTATTTAGCACTAAATGTGAGTTAGAGAGATAGAAAAGAGGAGAAGAGGGAGAAGGAGAGAGAGAAAAAAAGATCAGTGAGAAGATAATCACTACCCCTGTGCCATCCCATTGGTAATTCTTCACCCTGGGCTACTGGGCACTGGAGATCCTGGTGCCTTTTTGAAAGCATCACCTTTTTATAGCCCTAGTTCAGGGTATCCACGAGGTGGTCACAAATGTTCCCAAAACCTTGATGGTTTCCCAAACCATGTGCATAAGCTGTTTGCTTCCTTTCCCACAGTTTGACACAGTGGTAGTTTTGTCTGGATGCATTAGCCAGGATGTGCTCACCAGACCTCAGCTCAGCTGGGACTGCAATTAACACCTTCCTGCTGTGAATTTCTGCCATCTGTACTTAGCTCAAGGTGCCTTGGGGGAGGAGGGGGGGTTTATCTTGTGGTAAATTCCTTCTGTGGCTTTGACACTGTTTTCAGACTGGCAGCTCTATTTTTTAAGCCCTTTTAAGAGGCACATCAGGGAGACAGAGATGTGAATGCCCCACAGTTTCTATTTTTTCTTGCCTCTTGGGGAGATGGGGGAAATGCCAGTCTGGTCTTTGCCAAGTGGTCCAGCTAGCTGAGGAATGCCAGCTCCCCAGCAATATTTCAGAAAGGTTTCTCAGCAACCAAGCCTCCACACTGAATGGAGATTGTGCCTCAGATAAAAGGCACTTAAAGGGAGCTGAATCAACACCACATTTTGGCTTGTACAATCACCAGGGTGCCATGCAGGACACAACCTCTGTGCCATGCCTGGCCTGCTCCTGACACTGCCACAGTGTATGATGTGGAATGGGGCAGCAGAACTGGAGAAACAGCCAGCTCTCCATCCAGGGCACACTGCTGGTGCACCTCTGCTGCTGAGGGAATCTGAGTGTGAAATGCCAACCCAGCATGTTGTAATCTGAAGAGCTGACCTGAGCTGCAAGCAAAGCACAGTGAGAGAAGGGGAGCAGGGGGGCCACGGTCCAGCAGCAAGACTCAAAGTTCTCTCTTGTGTCCCTGCTGTACTTGTTAGTCCAGTCCTGGGTCCACATGGCTCCCCAGGAGTGCCTAAGGGCTTCAGGCTCTGCAGACTAAGCATTCTCCAGCCCACAGGCTGGGGAGTGGAATAGCTCAGCATCATTTCCTCTGAGAGATCCTGCAAATGATAGGACTGGTGACAGACTAAATAGAAGAAGTGTTGCAGCCTTAAGCACAGACAAAAGAGCCATACGGTGATGATGATCTGCCATTAGTCAGAGCAGATACTTGTGACAGTGGCAGTGACCTGAAGCTGGAAGGACTTCAGCCATGGAGCTGGCAAGTGTGGAATAAATAAACTGGGCTCTTCTTTCCTTCCTGAGCTGCCTGCCACATTCAACTCTCACTTAAGGCAAAGACAGGAGTGAAGCTTATGATGACAGTGCACTTTACATCCAAACCACCGCTGGAAACTGCTGCTGTAACAAATTTTGGACAAAGATGGCATAGTCAAGGGCTTGTAGCTTTTATCTCCTTTGCTCAGATTCTATTCCTCTGCCTTTTTCTGAGGTTTCATTCTACCTTTACACCACCAAGCAGCTTAGGGCAGTGATCCCAGGTTGCTGCTGGCATGTCCACCCTCACATGCACTTGAACAAGAAGTTAACACCTTTCCTCCTTGATCCCCAGCACACTGACTCATGGGACAAGCATCCCATAGAAGTCAGGTGCCCATGTTCTTTCCTTTAGAGCCCCTCTCTGCTCCAGGACTGACACATCTACTGGAGTAGATGCAAACATCTGGAACAGCTGCTGTGAAAAGAGGCTCAGCCTCCACGCTCAAAGAGCAGCTGGAGAAGTTTTGCTTTCTCTCCTTGAACAGGAGGTGGAGAAAGGACTATGATCTACAGCTTGGGCAGTAAGGAAGGGTCCACTGCAGAAATTCTCTAGCCCCATCCCCAGGCTATCCATCTTGTCTTGAATAGGACACACCAGAACCTCCTGTTTAATATAAGTTATGCCCATCTCCTAGGAGGTGTCTCTTCCTCTCACAGTCCCACCCTTCACAATGAGTGTCACTCAGGGTAGAATTTACAAGGCTTACTACAGCCTTTTTGAAAAACATGACATCTGTCACAGTGTTTTGCTGGGTACAAAAATGTTTGATGAATGATGGAATTTAAGGCTATGGAAGGCCTCAGACAGCACTAGGCTTTGCTTTCTGCCCTCAGGATGACTGAGAAATATACTGTGAGAAATGTCTCTTTAGTAGCACACCAAGCTAAATGCCATGGTTAACGTACCAAAACTGGGCAAGAAGAGACCTGGGGATTGAATTTTTATACAATTTGTCTTTAAAAGTCACACTTTTGATTTGGAGCATTTCCTTATCTTCAGAAGCAAAGTAACAAGTGAACTGTGTGGAAACTTCCAACAGTTCTCAAAGGAAATTACAACACCTGCAACTACAGTGTGCCCCTGCCTTTGGAAAGTGTATAAGCAACTGTAGGCATTAAAAAATCATCTTGGATGAAAATGGATTTTTTTTTTTTCAACCTCCTCCCTGCCTCTTTGGCAATGTTGCAGGCAGTAAATTACTGGAAGCTCTGAGTAAAGCCATGAAACACTTGGCTGCAGCATCAGAATGTCTTTGCAATTTTCATTTAATCAGCTGGCAGCTCTAATGACAGATATGGGTCTGCAAAGGCATCGCTGTCTGAGGAGCTCTGACACACAGCTCCTTGCAGGCAAAGGTGCCTTGCTCCCAGACAGACTGCAACAGGAAGTGTGGCTGGGAAGGCTTTGGCAGCACCTGGAGCACAAACCTGAGGTGGAAGAAGTAGCTAGCAGGTGTTCAAGGAGAGAACATAGCCTTGGAGCACTCCCTGAAATGCTCCACAGACCATAACCATCTCTCTCCTAATCCCTGCCAGGTCATGTTCATAATGGTCCCTCCTTGCCTTCCTGCCTGTAACTTGGCTCCACTTGAAAATCCTAATGTAAACAGACAAACCTTTAAAAGCTACTACTGCAACCATGTCAAAATACACAGTGTTTATCACTAGCTTAATTAGTCTTAATTGCTTTACTTACTACTGGCAGGATCTCATTAACATGGCTAAAAAGCCAATTAGACTGAAAAACTCCCTGTATTTTACTGTGTATATCAAGAACATAACACAGAATGTATGAGGGCAGGCTTTTGCCCAGTTTTCCCAAGGAAACACTTTTGTGTCTGTCAGCAGCTGCTGTTGTGCCATTTTCCCTCCTTTAACATTTTTCCAGTGTTGTGTCCCAAGCTGGTTTGATATGGAAGATACAAAAGTGCTGATTTCTGTCAAACACCATGAATATAGGCAGGTGGATAGGGAGGAGAAAATACAACAACATGGTAAATATTATTAGCCACGAATTCATATTTACTTTAAAAGCTTTAATGAGAATGTAAAAGTGTTTATTTTCCATAAAACCATAGTGGTGGCATAAACCTTATTTGCATTCTCTCATTATTTATCCCCTCAATGCTGCATTCCCTTTCTTCTGCATTGCTTTATTCTGGGAGGTTCAGTATTATTTGGGTCACCAACAGCATCACTGGGAATTGTTCTGGGTACCCTGATGTCAGATTGTACCATTTTCTGACCCAGAGATGGGGCAACTGACAGGCATTTTAAAAACTTTTATTCCGTTTTCAGGCTCACGAGAAGGGTGAGACAATACAGATGTTACAATTCACGCCATCACAATCAGAAGCAAACTATTTCCTAATTACATTATAAGCATTTCTTGACCTATCAGCTTTTGCCACACAATGCTGCTTGTGCCTTAGAGCAAATCATCTAAAATTACCCCTCGTGGGTGCTACTACAGTGCACCTTTCATAGTTCTATTTCTCCAAATAACTAGTTTTATTTGCAAGGCCATCATCTGAAACTTCTTTCCAGTTCCATTTCTCTCTCAACAATATCTGTCCTATTCCATGGAATTTCTAAGTCATCATTTTTTATCTCAAAGTTTGCATACAAATACATACTATGTGAGCCTTCTGTCAGGCTTTGAGAATTCTCTACAAATCCATTTCCCATACCCTGAGATGAGTGATGCCCCTTTTCTGCTAGTTTTTCCGTCCTGGGACTCCTCAGTCTGGTAAGTCTCACCAAGACCAGATAGTGGCAGGAAATACTCAGGAGAGGTTCACAAATAGCCCTCTTCTTTTCTGCAAAAAAAGGAGATATTCTTTCCCAAAGATATCTTACAACCTTTGCAGCAAACAAATTGTGTGTTCTCCCTTTGGCTTTTCTCAGCAAGTGCAGATCCCTCTCCATTGGAGATCCCACAACCCTTCACCCACTCTGTCTTACTTCTCTCCTCAAATGACTGGCAATGCTGCCAGCTGGGCAGATACAACCTGCCAACTTGTAAAGAAAGATGTGAAAAATACAAAAAAAAATTGCCTTCCTTTATAAATCACAGGAGAAAAACTCTGTTCTCTTCCCAGACATGAAGATGTTTCCTGTGGAGAGCAGCTGGATGGCCAGCAGGAAAAATCCTCACCAATTTGTTCACATCCAGGTGCCAACATCAACTGCACCACACACACGAATTTCCAGTTTCATGTTTTCTACAAACTGGATCTACCTTCATGAGCTACTAAAAAACCTTTTTCTTCCTCAACCTGAGAGATCCAGCTGGAGCATCTGGGAAGCTCCAAAAAGATTTTTAGAAGCATCAGGCAAGAGGAGGCAAATTCTCAGTCTGTTAAGCATGTCCCCATTGGCATCAACAGGCTCTAGCCATTCACAGCAGCTGATGCCAAGTCTGGCACCAGAAATTCTCCAGCTTTACTTTTATCAGATCTTGAGACATACTTATGGCTCACAGCAGAGCTCTGTGCCAAAAAACCTCAATGTGTTAGTTTAACATTATTAGTAAATATGTAGCTCTGCTGCAGCAGCACTTCGTGGTTATTTAGTACCTCCAGGGACAATTTTCTTGAAATAATAGGTGAAGTGCTGGGACTTGAGAGAGCTGAATGTAATTCTCTACTATCACAGACTCTCATCTTTGGCAGATCAAAGAGCAATGTTGTGCTGTGATAGGGTATCTGTGTATATCCCAAACCCTCAGGAGAGGGGGTGCAGAGTAATGGAATTATGGCTATACAGTTATTTTGTGTGAAAGCATAGAAAGCAGTTCAAATGTGAAGTTCAAAATGCAAAAAAGGGGCATTAAGTTGCCTTGTCTCAAATATGAACACAAAAAAATTTTTCCAATCATCAAAAACAGTTATTCCAGCACTCAAGTGAAACCTCAAGTGAGGTTATAAAAAAGGAGGCAAGATTTGGGTTCTAAGGAGAAACATTCAGGTCCCATTCTGCAGATTTTAAAAGTCTATGAGCAAATAACCAGTAATTCCCACATGCGTGGAGTTATCTGGCTTGTAAATGTACCTTATAAAGTGTTGGATTTGTTTGTTCTCTTCTGCTATCAAAAATCCCCCAAGGAATATTTATCCTGCCTTTGCATGGAGAAAGTAAGAAGAACAAACTTTTACCTATAGAATATCACCATGAGCTGGGCTTCATGTAGACAAAGATGTCAGGTCTAGAGACAAAACATGGTGTCCTGATGCAGAATTTGAATCCATCTCCAGCCTTGTGAAGAGGTATCCAAGAAAACTCCTGTCTTCTCTAAGAACAATTTCATCAGAATTGAGAGGAGATAGTTTGGGTGGCCAGTAACTCTGAACCAGGAATGTCACTTTTCAGTCTGACTTTTCCAGTACTTCCAGCTTTCATGTTTAGCATGCAAAATAAAGCAAATGAAACAAAAACATCACAAACAATCAGACAGATGCCTTAAGATAACATATGAGAGGAGAGGAAACTCAAGGTTGGTGGTGAGTGGTCCATGAGAGTAAGAACATCCTCAACCCCACTCCGGTGCCATGGTTCTTTCAGCTGTGCATGCACAGCCTCTCTCCTTGGCAAGAAAAGGGATTAATTATTTAGGTAATTAGTTAAAGTGTAGCAGTGTGAGAGTGGGGAAAGGCTGCAAGATAATTGTTACCACTATTATCTAAACCACACAGCATATTCTCATAAATGCCTTCTTTATTTCTCATGTAAAGGATGTTGTCAGTACGAGAAGAATTTTTCATCTCAAAAATTTCTATTAAAACAACTTGGTACTGGGCTCCAATTTGAAACATAATCTAGCTAGCAGACAATATGAAACAATGCAAATTGACTATATGAAAACAGTAAATTATTTACCACAAAGATTTAAAGCACAAAAACTGTGACAGATGCATCTGAATTTAATGGATGGATGCTGAACACACTGCATCTGATTTTATAAATATCTTTGTATCCCAGCCTTTCTTTTCCCTTCCTATAAAATGTTTCTGTGATGACAACTTTATTGGTGCTGAAACTGCTCCTTTCCTGATGTTCAGATCACAAGAACTTTGTTTGCCTTTCATGTATTACCCATTATTATTGTGTCTCCTTATCATAATGCTATCCATCATTTCCCTTTTTCTATATAGATATTTTCCCACAGTCATGTCTCCCCTGTCCAGTGGAGCGGCATGGCTGGACTGGTTGTGCAATAGCAAATATAAAAACATCACACCTCAACTTCATCCCTGAGGAAGAGATGATGAGCTGCTGGGATCATGCCTTCCAGGACCTTTGTCTCATATCAGTTGATATAAAAGGTCTGTTTGTGTTGAGGCAACTCCATACGAGCCACCAGCAATATATCAATGAAGTTCCTTTTTTGTCCAATGTGTTTCTTTTTTCCTTCCTGACCTTTCCTTTGGAACCATTTTATTGGAAATCAATGGCAGGTTTTCTGTTCTGTTTTTTTAGCTTTGCTGTCACTGCCCAAAATTGGCAAGAGAGAGAAAACAGACAAAAGCCTTAAGAGGCATTTGGCAGGAAAAACAAAATAAACCCACGTGCTGTTTTGTAAAAAAAAAATCTCACAAGTCATTCTGTGGTAGAAGTCTGGGCCTCACAGCTCTGGGAGTTTACTAAATTGCTCCTGTAAGCAGTGTGTATCCCTCTGTACTTAGTGTGATGTGGTTGAAATCACAGAACAGAAACCAAGCAGAGGTGATGCTCCAGACCCTTGTAAGAAAATGTGTATGTTTTGCTAATACAGCTTGAGCACTTCTAAGATATTGGACACTGCTTATGTTTGGCAAGTAAGCAGAAAAGCACTTCCTGAGCCATTATCTGCCAAGCTGTTGGGCTCACATAAACCAGTTTTCTGTAGCTACATCTGTGAGTGGTTTTGGCATCTCTTTCCTGTCTCCAACACCTCCTTGATCATGTCTTTAAAGGACCCAAGGAATGCTTAAAAAGTGAATGTGACTTAGTCTCATCTCAGATTTTGGGCATCTTTGTGCTCAAATCATTAGCAGTTAAGGAAGCTGTTTGCATCCTCTTTGGCAGTGAGGGATCAGTCTTTTCCAGCAGCTCCTTTTTGAGTGTACTAGTTGAAAGGTTGGAAGAGAATTATTCCTATTTAGGGCAATATAGGTGCTTAGTGCACATTTTCCAAAGACATAGCACTGTAAACCAAAATAGGAAGACCTGGTTAAAGAATATTTAGAGAAGTTATGACATCCTGAGGGAGCAGCTGAAGTTTTTCCTCCTGCACTTTGTAGTCAAGTGAGAAGATCCCTACACCTTTAGAGGTTATCTCTGTAAATTCTCTGTGCCTGAGGTATTGAGGAAGGCAAGCAGAGGAGCTCATCTTTCATGAAAGAATGAAGAACCAAGGAAACTGCAGTAATATAATACCCAGAAAGGAAGGAAATAAAATTATTAAACAACATCTAAGTAGTCATCTAGGGAATAAACTGATAAAAACAGCCAGCATGGATTATTCAAGAACTTACTTTCTCAAACCATTTCTAATTTCATTCTGTGTCAGAGCAACCAGCCAAGTGGATAAAGAGGAGGGAGCAGATATGTCTTGAATTTATTAAGAGTATGACATTGTCTTGCATGACATTCTCTTAAGCAAAGAAGAAAAATGGCCCAGTGGGTGCACTCATAAAACTTGTGGATGGCACTGTGTTGAGAACAGCACTGAGAGCTTTGGAGGACAGGATTAGCAAATGCTGGATTAGCTGGGAAAGCAGTAGAAATCAGTGTAGATGACTTCAGTAAAGATAAAAATCAAAGGAATTCAGGCAGCTGTGAATGATATCTGCCACTTCAACATGAGAATTTTTCGCCATAGGGGTTTTCTAGAAAATGTTTGCCCTTCACCAAAATGAGTCGTGTACTTTCTTTCCATGAAGGGTCACTGGAAAAGCACAAAGCTATCAGACTTCATTTCTCCAAATAAAGCTGAAATTCTCCATGTAGGTTTGCTCCTCACTTATTCCAGCTTGAAACTGACCACTGACCAATTCTTAGTTTAGATGGTGTATTCAAACATCTAGGGCTGTTATTCTTCAGCTAGACAGACTTCATGGAAAAGAGCATCACTGACAAAACCCACATTTCCTGTGGCAGAGGAAAAGATGTTCCCTTGGGGTGAATCTTTTAGAATAATTGATTAATTAACCATGGCTTTCTTCAGTGTTGACTATCCAGTTCTGATTGAAAAGTAGAGGAAAGAATGTTAAATGCTTTGGCTTTATATTGCAGTGGATAGCACCTTTGCCCTTTTTATTTCTGAAGGATGCAGCTGAACTGTACTGCTGAAATAAAGGATATTGTGAAAATAAATGGAGCAGACAAGAACAAATTGCTTGGATTGAGTAGTATGTGCCAAAGCATATGACAAAGACTTTTCGTGCCAAAACCACTAAACTGCTACCAAAGCTGTATAAACTCTTATTAAAACATGCTACAAGTGTTTAGGATATCTAAGAAAAACCCAGACCAAATCTGCTAGAGCTGTTATCAATAATTTTAGGACCTGGTTGCCCTGTTTCAACAGCAGGAGCCACCACAGCACGAAGTGAGCCCAGGGTCAGGAACGGGGGAGAACAATCACAGACACATCCCTTTCTTCACTTTATATATATGTGACACAGCTCACACAGAAATATACCACTGATGTTTACAGAGATAGCAGACAAAAAATAGAATGGATTTGAGGAATTGATACTTTTTCAGGAAATATTTAGGTAGAAAATTTTTTTTTTACATGTTGAGCACAGCAGGATGGAGGGAGGAGAAAGAGTACTGGGGGAAAAAAAAGCATGAAAACTGTTTAGTCTTCAGTACACATTCATTCATTGACATTAAAAAAAATTAAATACAAGTAAGAAAGCCTAATTAAATCAAAACCCATTTTCCACTAAAAATACCAAGTAACTCTTCAAGGAAGTACCAATGCCTTAACTGAAGGATTTTCCTGTGAGGTCTGAAGGGTTCATTTCAATGTTGTCCAATCCAGACATCCATTTTGGTCACTGCACTACCACCTGCTTTTAGCTTTTCTTTTGCAGGAAAGGTAAAAGCACTGAAAATTGATACTACAGCAGTATAGACACCCCTTGCAATCCAACACAGAGATGTTCTGTGCTAACCACTTACAAATAGTCTGTAAATCATGAAAATCAAGTATGTGTTTCAACACAACATGTTTAGATACAAAACCTGAGACCACATTTATGCATTTCCAAGAAATGTATATCCTGGTGCTCAGGTTAAACACACACAGACTTTGCCTGTGAATTCTAGTATAAATTATAAACTTGCTTTTGTAATTTTCCCTGAAAGCCTTTGCAAAGTTAATTGTCCCTGACTCCTTGCCAGCATTACTTCAGGAAATACAATAAATGTGCATTGGCAAATGCCTTGCACTATGCACATGTCAATTTAAATAGATCAATAAATTATTTTCCTGTAATCTCCAATCTAAGATATATTCTACAGAGTTTCCAGAGAGCATATCACTCTGTGGAGGTGCTGGTGTATCATTACATCTATAAAAATATTAAAATGTTCAGAAAGATGTAAAAATATTTTTAGCTGAATAGAGTTTTGTATTGAGTGTCTATGGCAAAGCTGGATGACTTTTTTCCTCAGGAACTCTGCCCAAGGCATGGCTAGCTGTGCCTAGAGGTGGGCTTCCCAGATGGAAGAATAAAAGCATATCATTGTGCAATTGTTTCCTCTGGATCTTGAAGTGCCCTGACTCTCCCAGGGAGAAATTCCACTTTACAGCCCAAGCTACATAGCCATTTGTTTCTGGACTTCCAGCTGGGTGCTCATATCATCACACTGCACACCCTGTCAGGAGCGTCCCAGGGTCACCAGCAGCTTTCCCCTACTAGGTTAGAGCAGTGACATGCTTCAAGTCTTTAATCTCAGTGCCTGCATCATCATAGGCTCACTCCAATGTAAGTTAGAGGATAACTTGATCCATTGTAAAATTATGGCTGAGTTAGATCATAATTTCTCCATTTCATGGCTGCATTCATTGCTCCTTCCCATTTGTCAGGTTCACAATTTCTTTGTCAAAATTCTCCTCTACCTGTTTCAAAGTCAAAGTTTCCCACTACTATGGCAGGTTTTTTAGGTCCAATTGGAGATGAATTGCTCATCAGAAAGATGTCAGAATTACTGAAGCACAATTAACCCTTACTGTTTCCAGTGGCAGGACAAGTCTAACCGGCCCCAGCTGAAATCCCTTCGCTCTATAAATCCCAGTTATGTTCATATTTGCTGTTATCAATATGTGCAGCCTGACAGATGCATTTTTCTTAGCCTGTGTGCAATCTCCATTTGCATGGTAATGAGGCCTTCCAAAAGCATTCAGCAGGTGAGATGTACTCCTTCCATCAGCACCCGTATATTGTCATCAGACACAGTTTTCAGGAATAGGAAAAGCTCCGAGGGAGCTGTGCCTGAGCTTAAAGCTAACACTTCTCACCACCAGTGATGGGACAAGCTGCTGCCAAATCACAACATAACCAGCCATGTTTTAAGATACACTAATTTATATATACCCTTATCATAATTTGGATTAAAAGAGTGGACAGGAGATGAGGAATAATAATTTCACCAAGTTCTGGTGGGCTCTAACCCCAGTTTCCTAATGAGGCTCAGCTCAGTTTTCACACTGCACAGCACCATTCATCTTCCTCTCCACTTTTTGATGTCTAACACTGAAGCTGCTGTCCAATTTAAACCTCATCAGACTCAACTTGAGCTCTGGAAGATAATTAAATTCCCTGGGTACTGCGCCTTCTCCAGGTGTTTTCTCCTGGTGTATCCTTGCCATAGTTCACCTCATGCATTCATGTAAGCCTGTCTTCTCCAGCTCTCCCTTAACTCCTAAACTTTCTCCATCACTGTATTTCCAGGCTGATCAGTCCTAACCTACTCATCCATGGTTTCCTTGCCCAAAAGCTGTGACAGACTCCCACTGTCCCCATTGGAATTTGTTGAAGCATCTCCTAAAGACCCTCCCGAGGTGAGCAGAGAGGAGACAGATTTGTTGCACCCTGCCCAAAGTGTGGGCTGACAGTAATCTCCTCCCACAGCCATGACAATGACATTCTCCAACACTTTCTCCGACCCTTCTCTAATGACTCCAAACAACAGATTTGTTTTTCCAGCACAAGTATTTATGCAGGCACCCACCATCTGTTTTCACAGCTTTGCTGGAACAGGTGCTGTTCACTGGGTAAGCAGAAAACCAGGTCCCAGTTGTTTTCTTCCTGGTGTCTGGTAGTTCATTTCACTTCCTGGTGTCTGGTAGTTCATTTCATGTCTGGTAGTTCAAACCAGGTCCCAGTTGTTTTCTTCCTGGTGTCTGGTAGTTCATTTGAGGTCACTATTCCATGCATTCCCACTATTTCATTGCATTATCTCGTGAGTTATATAAAGGTAATGTTGTACAGAAATGCCTTTCCACAGACAGTGATTGAATTTTGCTTATGTCATTAAAGGATTTGTTCCTCTGTTGTTTTCTGTAACAACGAGTAATTCCCATTAAATATTAAGTAATTGATTTGTCATATTTGTCTGGGGGCTTTTATTTTTTTTTAAGTAACTGATTGATTTAGTCATTGCAATTACAGTAAATCAGCTAACTAAAAATAATACCAAACAATTAATTTACTTAGTATTAAAATACTACAAATTGCCATAAATGACTGCAAATTGCTTGCACACAGGGTAAATTTTCTTATCACTTGCAGGAAATGGAATAATTTCCAAATGTTATTTATGTGTGCTGTTTTTTGGTGCTTTGCCATTTTGCCTAGTGAGCAATGCACAGGAAAATCCAATTTTTTATTTGGAATTTCTTTAATTAATAAAAATTATTTTATTAATTTGGAAATTGACTGGCCATTTATACCATGAAGTATGAATACAGATGAGAAGCAGGAATTTACTGCTCCTCAACTCTTGTAGGGACCCAACTGGAAAGAAATTGTTCCAAAGGCCCCAGTTTGCAGGGCATTTAGGCACCTATGCTCATTCAAGCATTCCTTTTCCTGAACTAGACTGGAGTGTTCCCATCCCTTCTGCTGATGAGCCCAGGGAGGGCTCAGTAACATGGATTTTAAATGCTGCACTGCAATGCCTCCCTTACTCAGATATTTCTGGTGGGTGAAATGTTTTTCACAAGGCAGGCAAAGAATGGGTTTTTTTGCAGGGTGGCTCATTACTATGGCAACCAGCAGTGACCTCCCCTTGCCCTGCAGCACTGATTTCAGGGATCAGGGAGACATTTCTGCTGAGTGCGCACATCACTTCCCACTCAGCTGTAGTGGCTGTGCAGACAGTCCTAAAAGAGGAGTTAAAAGGAAATTCAGTTAATCAATGTGCCCCACAAAGCCAAACATTTGGATGTAGGAGCTACTGTGCTGTCTAATAACTAGGAGGTGACAAGGGTCTAGAAAAGTTTTTTCATCCCTATATGGTGATGGCAAACAACTGGCCTTTGACACAAGCTAGAGTTATGTACAGTGTACAAAACCAGGGGAAGTTTGGAGCAGAACCTTTTCAGTCTGGGAAGGGGCAGAGAAAATGAGAGGCTGAGCTTGGAGAACATTGTGCTTCCTGGGCTGCACAGGAGTTAAATTTTTACTCAGGGCAGGGTGAGCTTCTAAGAAAAATTACTTTCTTCCATATCTGTAAGAATTTGATCTGTTTTTAAGAGAGAAAAGGGTTTTCTCCCTCATTTCCAGTAATTGCCTAACAGTTGCCAGGCAAAACAACAGAAGGCAGAGAAACAGTTTCGATCTAGGCAATCACAGCCACAGCAGCATTTAGCTTTTGCAAAGTGTGCTGCAGTCTTAACCCGCTCAATTTGCTACAAGAGCAGCCACAAAGGAACCATTTGCTCACTCTTTCATCCTGTTCTCAGGGGGTTATGTTGGTTCACCAGGAGCGGCAGCTTCTGCGCTTAGAGAAACAGCCTGGACACCTGCTCATTTTCCTGTTATGCAGACAGTCCCTTCCCACAAAGCCTGCAAGGTGATTACCTCCCATGTCGTAGTGCATTTTTACACACAAACAAGTGTTTCTATATAAAGGAAAGAGTTTCAGCTTACCTTGAAACTAAACCAGAATTTCCTATAGCCTTCTCATTGTAATTGGTTCACTGCCAGCACAGAGGCACTGATTAGGCTTAGGAAGTGTCCCTCAAAGCCTGTTGCCAGTCTCATTGGGCAAAGTGCCAAATAGCCCACCTAGGTCACTCAGTATTTAAGAAAGAGCAAAAAAAGAACTTAGAAGCTTTTTTGGAATGCCTTAGCCAGTGTAAGAGTGTCTTCTACACTTGTTCACCTTGTATTTCTTTGCTTTATAATGTTTATTATTTTTGTTGTTGTTAAAACCTTTATTTTACAAAGCATGTCCAGAGAAGCTGTCTTGCTATTTATTAAGCCATTTCTCTGCAAGGCTGGACCCTCGGAAAGTACTGAGATCTTTCAATACTCCCACAGATGTTCCTTGTGCCTATCTTAACATTTCTTGTTCCTTGCACCACTTTTTCCAGAGACTGCTCAGAGATCGCTTATTCCCTGGATACCAAGAGAAGGCAACCTTTCAGTAGGGATGGTGCAGTCAGCAAGAATGGTGGGACAATCACAGGGCCAGAAAATACAAGCACTGAAAGTCAGAAATCTTAGCTGATATAAAGGAATATTCAATCCAGTCAGACTTCTATCACAAGCTGTCTGCACCGTGTCACTCTCCAAGCTCTTGCCACAACCCACAACAAGCAGTAGCCTTCAGAAAGCACAAGGCAAAAAAAGTTGCTCCAAGCCATTAAGTCAGTTCCTAATTTCAAACCCACTGCAGCCAGAGAACAAATTCTGTGTGCTCACCCTGCTTCAACCAATCTTCCCAAAAATTGGTAAGAGGGGACCTTGGCAAGCTTTCTGTCTCCTCCTGTGCCACACATGTGCCTCATTTTCTTGCTGCACGTTCTGATGGCTTCAGCAGATGTACAATTCTGCGTGCAGAACCCGTCTGGGTTCTGGCACAGCCAGGGGACTGGCCTTGTGGTCAAAATCCAACAGTGGGAAAACACCAGAGTCCCTGGAAACTCTGCTTTTCCATTGCTGAATTGACTGTGACTGACTCCTCTCAGACATCCCACATGAGGACTGTGTTTTTGCAACAGGGAGAGCTGCATTCAGATTGGATGTGAAAAGATGTGATTTTTGTTGTGCTGGACCACATTCCCATCTGGCAGGTGTCAGCACACCAGAACTGCTGGGACCATCCTAGTATCTGTCCATCTGTCCATATGGGTCATCACGCTTGAAATACCACAGATGAATAAAGCAAAAATCAAAATTCTTCTGCTGCACAGCTCCACACTCTGCTGATTTCCTAAAAGGAAAAGTGGGGTGGAGGAGTCTGTCTTCATGTGGTCATTCAACCTGTTAGTGTGGCTGTCTACAACTCCACCATCACCCTCCCAGCTTTCTAACCTATCAGCTCAAGGCCTTGGGACACAAAGAATGAGCAGTTAAGTTAGGCATCACTTACTGTCCCTGCTCCTGGACTGTCAGATCACGGCTGCTGCCAGCACTATGTACACAGCTCCAGGCAGTGACAGATGTAGAGCACTGAAAAACAAATGAGCAGTATTTAATTTCAGCCCTGCTCTCAAAATACAGGCTAACTCACAGAAAACAGTGTTTGATTAACAAACATAACCCGCAGCCTAGAAAATTTACCTCCTGAGAGGCTCCACACCTGACACTTGCTAAATGCACCAGTATTTTGTGCACAGTGACCTGACTCTCATTGGCCAGAGTCTGGCTAGCATAAGTCCCACTGATGGCTACCATGTGGCAGATGAACATGCTATGGGCAGGACTCAGATACTTCCAGGTAATACAGTAGCTATTGTGGTGCTTTGGATCACTAATAATCTGATTGATCAGAGCAAAGCTGACCACTGGCCATCACTACTTGTGGGCAAAATTCAAGTTCCCAATACTCTTCAGCACTTAAAATCACCAGGGGTTTAGGATTACTGTTAAAAATGTTGAGTCATATCTCTACATGCACCTTCTTTGGATGTTCTCATGAGATTTTTACAAAGTACAAACACATCCTGGTTACACCAACAATATCAGCCTAGTGCAGCTGATGTCCAAACCTAGTCACAGCCGGAGCTTTCTGTGTCAGAGAAAGATTCTGTCAACACCCATTTCTCTATTGCCTATTCCAGTCTCTGCTGACCCTCTTTGATTCAGGGGCTCAGACCTTTCTTCACTTCTGTCCTCTCATAACAGATCTTCAGCCACAGACAGGTGAGAGAAGGAACACATTACAGGGACTAGCATTTGGAAAAGCCTGCCTTCCCTCATCCCACACTGGTCTGGACATTGCAATGGGGTGTGTTGAGTCTTCTATGAGTGTTCCTGTGTGTTGGGGGTTAGATTTGCTTCTTTTTCACTTGCAGAATTTTTTCCCATAAGTTGCTAGAAAATTTAATGACACTGCTTAACCAAACCAAAGAAAAGTGGCTTAAGGAGATGGCAGCACAAGGCTACACCTATTGCTTTGGGTCTCTGGGAGCCTCCCTCAGAGGAGAGAGATAACACAAGCTTTGGGAAAGGTAAAAGACAGAGCTGAGGGGGCAGTTCCTCTCTCTTGCTCTCAGCATTGAGGAGAACAGTCAAGCTGCCCCTTGCTGCAGGAAGAGTTCACAGCCATCACTGCCTCGTCCTGGGAAATCTCCCGTCATCTGCTCGTGTACCCAGGGATCCTGAGCTCGCCTTCTCTGGCCCTGCCCACACCGCCGCTGCTTCTTCTGAGCTTTGAGGCTTTCCTGCTACTCTGTAGCCCTGCACTGCCCAGCCCTGCCGGGACACCCCTGCTGCTCCAGCTACCAGGGCAGTGCATCTGATCTCATCCACCAGCCCGGGACTTTCCTCCCTTCCAGCTTGGCCTCTTGGAGTCCTGCAGGGGCACTGAGATCAAACTGCCCTGGGCTTTTGTGAAAGAAAGCCCTCGAGGTTCCTGGTTCTATTTGTTATTAATGCTGTAGTTGTTGTTGTTTGTTTGTTTTGTCATATATATCAGTAAGGAACTGTTATTCCTATCCCCATACCTCTGCCTGAAAGCTGCTTTTATTTTCTAAATTATAATAATTTGGAGGGAGGGGATTTGAATTCTCCATCTCTAAGAAGGTCCTGCCCCCTTCCTAGCAGATACCTGTCTTTCAAACCAAGACACTGTGGAAAGATTTCATTGTTAGAGATTTCATTGTTTGCTCTCTAACTCGTAGTATTCAGAGACCACAGTAAGCATAAATCACATCTGCATATGTCCCAAATCCTTCCTAAGCATAAATTCATTTTGCAGCAGTGATCCGTTTTCTGTTCATGCCAGCTGATCTGTGCTGGGAACAGAGCTGGTAATCCTGCATTTTCAGCCTCAGAACGCAGAGGACAAGTAAGAGGATTGCCCATGTATCACCTTCTACAAGACAATGAGCTTTGTGCTCATCTTACAAGTTTGGGGAATTGTCTCCTGCTCTTAAACTCACAAGCTTGACAGTGGTATGGTAAAAGCAAGTAGATTTTTAAAATTCAGTGGTCCAGGCTCTTTCCGGAATCTGTCACTCATTCTTCCCCCAGAGACACAAGAAACAGAGATGAATGTCTCTGCTGAAGTTGTGCCACATGGATTAGTGAAGTGGGACTTTTCCCCTATGTGCAGATTGACTTCAATTCACCCCGGCTGTGTTTCAATGAGCCTTGTCCAAAGACAGCCTCCTGGGAAGGAGGAAGGGTAATTAACTGATGCTTTTGGGAACAGTCTTGCAATGGAGGTACAAAAAATGAGCCAAGGGCAAGGAGACATGATGCTTTCATATATGCATATTTGTGTGTGTGTGTTTTGGCAAGCAAACTTCAAAGAGTGGCTGCCATTAGGGCTTTGCAGAAGAAGAAAGCCAACAGCAGGAAATCTAGTAAGCAACTGTTTGACAATCTACGTTCAGATAAAGTTTCTTCTAGACCTGAGTCTGGCCCTGCACTTCCCAATACCCAGGCTCCTCATCTGTCTAGCTTTGACTCTTAGATATGTCAAAAACACAGTAGGAGCTAGAAAAAGATGTGATTTCATTGAGATCCTATAGCAGTTGATTTGCAGTGATTTTTAAGGAGAAAAAAAAAAAAAAAAACCAACCCAAGCCAGAATTCCTTCATTTACTGTCTGGCATATCCTGCTTTTGCTCTCTAACCATTGTTCCCATGCTCTGTGGGACAGGATAGGAACCAGAGCTGCTCCCTCACTTTCATTCTGCTCTAAACTTTCAAACCTCAGCTCTGGTCTGCCTTTGAAATCAGAGCTTCCCATATTTAGTTTTTTCTTTTTCTTCATGGATGTCTCACTTGCAAGCAGATGCATATGTTTGCCTCTGCACAGCAGGTACCAGGATATACCCCTTCAAGCCATGTGTGCAGCCAGATTTGGTAAGGGGAACAATTAGCCTGGTACACCCTGTGGGTCACAGAGTGCAGCAAAACCTCTGGGGAGCTGCTGAAGCCCTGGCAGCAGCTCTGGTGGGCAGCACTTCTTCCCCCAGAAAGCAAATTTGCAGCCCTGGGTCTCTCAAATTTTTTTTTCTATTTTTCTCACAACCAGTTTCTGTCTCCTCTTCCCATGCTGGCTACTTTTCTTCATAAAAATCAGTGCTAAAAATGAAATGGGGGGAATTATTTTAATAGCTTTTAAACAACTAAAAATCACTATACACCAGAGAAATCCCAGGCAGAGTTTAGCTCCCTTCATCTGTTCTGACCTCCACTGAACACTTAATTCATGAGTCTCCATGGCATGTGGTGATCAGAAGGCAATGTTATTATTATTCATTGAATTTGCTCTTTGTCTGAAGCACTTGCAGGTGTGATGAAAACACTTATTCAAATGCAGCCTCTAAAACACTGTTCACAAATCCATCCGGGCACCAATTAAATTACAACATGAATCCAAGATGTAGCAACTTCTTTTATCTGGAGACAGCCAGAGCAATGCCTGGGTGAGGAATTCTGAAAGCACACTGCTTCTGGTTACAACTTGAGGCTTTCATTAGGGAAAGATTTCACTTGGCCCTTCTTTAGTGTTTTTTTTCATCTTTTGCTGGAAGTCCTTGAATGATTCTTTCTCCTGACTGATACTGACAGCTCTTTTTAAAACATGATTGATGGCCCATTGTCAGTAGCCATCATGCTCCTGTCAGAGAAGTGGGAGACATGAAATATTTCGGTTTTCAGTAATTCAAGTGATGCTGCTAAATTTGGGAAACAGACACTGGGAGGAATGAGAGCATGACAGAACCTTTTTTGGGGAAAATAATTAAGGGCTTGTCACTGAGTTTTAATTTGATTAAGAGTGTAGTGGCATGAATAGATTTGTATTCCAAACATTGCTCTACTACCAGTTTGAGTAATAATCACCCAGAGAAACTAATCACACGGAGAATACATAAATAATCTGCTATCTTTTCCATATGAGTTTTAGGTATATTTAGTCTTTTCGTTCACTTCTGTTGTTCCTGTGTCCTGAGTCCACCTTAGACTGTTGGGAGTAAAGCAGACATCAGCTCATGAACACGTCAAAAAGGTTCACGCCAGGACTGATTCCCGCTCTGCACAGAGATGTGCTCCTGTACCCAGGGGGCAATGGAAACAGACTTCATGCTGCAATTCCTTTCCCTGTCCATCAGTAACATTTTACTTTCCAGCTGGTACTTGCTGAGTCCTACGCTGCAGGGCCAAGTCCAGCATTTGAACAGGCTACTGATAGATGTTTTAAAACCAGTGAAGGTAGGAAGTAAACTTTAACAGATGGAAAAAGACACCAAAAAATCCATTAGCATGTTTTACTTGGTTGAATTTAATAATCTCTTAGCAGCTGACATTGTCCCTCCTGGAGGTAATTACACAAAGTAGTCAAGTCACCAAACTTGCACTTGCACCAAAGCACTCCTTGTGCACCATTTATGTGCTGCCATTCAGTAATGCTACTGCTTGGCTCTTCTCTGCTCATCCTCTCCAACATTCTTCTCCAAGGGAGAGCAGGACACCATGCCTGCAGCAAGCTACAGCTGAGCACCAAAGGCTAGAAAGGCAATCCATCTCTGTCTCAAAATCTCCCCTCATTGTGAACACCTAGAAAATCTCTTTCTGCATCTGAGAGATGAGTGATTTTTTTATCACCGGTGGACCATACAGTCACAGAGGGGCCTGGACTGGAAGGGACCTCAAAAATCATCACCATGGACAGGGTCACGTTGCACTAGATTGTGGGAATTCAAGGCACAGAAAATTCTCAAAACCTTGTGCATGCAGGCCCAAACATGGTAGAGAACATACAGTTTGGCTTGAAGCCTTGGAAAAGGCTTCCAGCTCTAGAGACTATAAGCAAGAATGTGGACTTGTAGTTTAAGCAGAAACATAGTAAGTTTGGTAATGGAGAGTTTAAGGTTTTAAAGTTAAGATATAGAAGTAGTTACAAAGGTAATAAGAAGTTTGAAGGTGTAGTTCTGTAGGATTGTGTGTCACTGTAACACATAGATTGGATAAAATTGTCCACATTGTGGTAGAATGTGGGATACAATTTAATTAGCAATTGGTGTGAAAGTTAAAACAATATGTGTGGCAGTAATTTATTGGTTAATAAACTTTTAAAACCCCTGATAACCTGTGGTCTTGTGACCATTGGCCATGAACTCCTGGCGTATGCGGTGAAGACATTTTTACCCTTTGTGAGACTGTTGAAGAAGAGCAATAGATCATATTTTAAGATGTCTCCAAGTGGTCCCATCTCTCTTAAAATCCCAGTACTAAATCAGGTTGCTCAGAGCTCCATCCACCTTGAACACTCCCAGGGACAGGGCATCCATAAGTTCTCTGGGCAACCTGTTGCAGGTGCTCAGCACTCTCACAGTAAAGAAAGATTTTTTTTTCACTCTTTTTTATCCTAACACCTTGGAACTCCCTACCATTCTGCCAAATTCTGCTGAAGTGAGGCTCAGAGCTGCTGAGACACACAGCTCTGGTTTTGCCGGTTATTCCATAGGAAACCAACCTAGTCTTTTCACTAAAACCCTAGACCTGAGTTCTAGTCGTGGAAGACAGAGCCATGCAAGCTTGACAAGAGTTTCATTAAGATCACATACATCTAGCTGAGTTCAGATCTCCAAATGGATATCTTAAGGAAGCAACCATCCTCCTGCTCTCCTAACTTATGCAGGGCCATCTTAGCATGGAGCAATCCAAACAGCATCCATATAACTGGAAGGAAGATGATATCATCTACCATGGGGAGTCAAAGCAGGTGCCTGGCAGCTTCTCTGTTACAGGTCATGCGTATATATGGGATAAGAAAAAAGAAACAACAACAACAACACCACAAAAACAAAAACAAAAAACAAAAACAAAAACAAAAACAAAAAAAAAGAAAAGAGGAATCTCAATATAATAAATTTACTCTTCGTGGTTGTCTGTTCTCTTTCCACTTTGGTGATGGACAGAAGAATCAGCAACAAAGTGAATGGAATTTCAAGTGGCAACAAGAAAATTTAGCCTGCTGTCTCCTCTTCAGATCCCACTTTTCTCCCACCATTTCGTCTTCTTCTACCCTAGTTTTAGGAATTCCTTTCCTAAGAGGGTACTTCACAGGGGCTTGAGAGACCCTGGAAGGTGCCCCAGTCCCTTCCTCTGTACAGGAGCCCCCTTGCAAACCAGACTCCCTGTTCCCAAGCTACTCTCCTGACAGCTCCAGGGAGTTTGGCTCCTGGAGAAGAGCACCTCTACGTTTAATAGCGCACAATTAATTTTGCCCAAATTGCCTGAGCCCTTTTTGAACCCAAGCACACATGTGTTGGCCACCATACCAAGCACTGAGAGGAAAAATAGATTTTTCAGGAAATTGTGACCACTATGTGGTGCCTGTGAGTGACTGTCAAGAACACCATCAGCACTTCTAGCCCCCAACAGATATAAGAATAAGTAGACCATGATGCTTGCAGAGCACAACCATCCTCAACCTGCCCCAAAGAAAGCTGCCAATTAGAGGTTGGGAGCACCCTGCTGAGAAGAAAGCCCAAATCTGTAGAATTCCTATTTTTAATTCCATTTTTTTTTGGAGTGCAATTCTGAATATCACTTCCATGACACATAAAGTTCTGAATAAATTTCCTGTTTAAGCTAATTATTGAGTTCTCCATAGATATCAAAATGAAACAGCTCCTTAATGTGTGGAAGATTGAGCAGGATTAAAATACACCACCATGAAAATGAAGTTTCTCCTTGTCATACCAAAACAAAGGACATTTAAGGCCAGAAAGTGTAGCATGCACACTCTGCAATGTTTTTTAAAAAAGGCAAATCCAAAATCATTCACTGCAATTTTTTCCCCATTAAAAATATAAATCAAAGCCATCATATTCTTGTAAAAGAATTTGCTTTCAAAAACGTGGCAATTTCTGATGGCAAAATCTGCTCTCTGCAAAATTTTCTATTTAGCTGCAGATGGAATGCACTGTGAGATGCTGCATTCTGGAAGTGCTGACAGAAAATAACCTGGTTTCTGCTCCCTTCCTCCTGTACATACAACCTGCTGATCTGTGCTTGACCTCTTTCAGGAACTGTAGGATCATTTAGAAGACAATTGCACAGATTCCTGTGATGATTCTTTTTTATTGATTTTGCCAACTAAGGAACTCAGCTTCAGGAGCAGTAGAAAGGGTAGGTGATAACGCAGTCAACACCACTAAGCAGTTTCAGCAGGCACAAAAACATCTAGGTTGCAGAGTTGTTATTCTGCAGGAGAGGCTCATGGAGTATGTCCTGCTTTCTTTTTCCTGGAATGTTCTCTGCTCAGCACTGAGGGGCAGAAGTCCTCCACTCTTCAGAGCAGATGTAATTTCCCCTTGTGATGAACACACAGTTTACCTCCCAGTTTAATTTTCCTCCACGTGCAAACACTGCAGGTGAATAATACAGATGTGTGCTGAACCTTAAGGGACAATAATTAAAGGGTATTAAGGGATGCAATATGAAATGCTAAACTTGCAGTCTCTACTGGTAAATATTACCCCTATTCATGTTGGTACAGAATATCACTAAACCAGTGGGATTTGCTGTAAAAATTGCCTTTTTGCGGTCAGGCATCCAAATTTTGTCCTTCCTTGATGGATATCCACCAAATAGGTCTTTTATTTTTTAACTGAGTAAAAATGGGAACATTAAGGACAGTTATCTCTGCATAGTGGAGCTATACAGATTTAATCAGCTCCCATCATCTGAGTAGCACAGTTTCTACCAAGGACCCAAATGGTTCAGACTGCATCACTGTGCTTATTAAAGAGCCTGACTTGGCCTTCATTAGGATTAGTGGGGAGACTATCAAAGACACCTAAATAATTTAGCAGTACAGGTCATTAAGGCCCAGGCCAGAAATTTCCTTCTGGCAAACCTGAGCTGCTGAAAAATCCCACTGAAGATTATTAAGTCCACTATCCCAGAAATGGCAGTTCCCTGTGTCCCATGAAGAGAAGCTTTCTTAAAACTGTGTATTCCCAAAGGCTATTCAGTCGTGCTGTTGAGTCACTCCTCCCTGACTGCGTGAATGACGCATTCCTATTTTTTTTAACAAACCATCTGTTTCCACAACTCTGCATTGCTCCATAAACTTGGTGATGTGTACATGAATGCTAGGAATGGTCACTAATACTGCAATCGGTCAGGAGGTGTTTTCTGACTTAAAAACATGCAGCAGTGTTGAAATTAATGCTGTGCCATCATTAGCCACTGGGAGCCAGGGAGTGATGCACACACTTTGCTCTGAGCGTCCAGGGCACAGAGGGAAGAACAGGGGCACGCACTTAAGGAGAGATGCCAAATCTGATCTTTCAGAGCTCCTAATTTAGAGGGAACAAGGCACCATCCTTTTGCTGTCAGATGAGGTTTCAGGCAGAGTAGCTGGGAAAAGGAATCTCTTGACTGTAGGGAGCTGAGTGTCTCATACAGCTGATTTTTCTGTGTTATTGGGTGCTGCTCTGACCCCCGTCCATATAGAGAGAGCTCCAGCAAGGATCAATGTCCTGGTTTAGAACAAATTAGGAGGAAAAAATCTCCAAAGGAGCCCCTTAAAGGAAACAAACCTCCACAGCTTCCCCCAACACCGGGTTCGGGTGGAATTTCCTTGGAGGAAAACTTGTTTATTAAGAAACGACAAAAAACACTCCCCAAGACAAGAAAAACAGCCCGAGATGTCAACAAACGTTTTCACCAGTCCAAGAGAGGCCGAACGGCTTGGGCAGTCTGCTGGGGAGGGTGCCAGAGCTTCTCTTAGATGCAAACTCCGGGGTAGTCCCTTGACATTCCTGAATCAAAGCCCGAAGCAGGTCCAATGTCTTCAGGGAAGGGGAGGAAGGAAAGAAGGGGAAAAACAAACCCAGAAAAAATGGCAAAAAAACACAGCAAAAAGCAAAAAGCAAGAGAGCAAAGCTAGCAAAGCGAGCCTAAAGCTAGCAGCAAGCAAGCCAGAGCAAGCAGCCAGGGGAGGGGCGCAGCTCTAGACAAAACAAACTGAGAACATGGGAACAGAAACATGATTGGGTTACAAAGCATGAAAATGTCCTGTCACCCCAGGACAATCAGTCAGCTATTTAGCTGAGCATAAAAGCATAAAAGCGAACATTAGTGTGGCCTCAGGGATGTGCAGGAAAATTACCCTAGGAAATAAATGTTGCAAAGGAAGCAACTCTACCTGCTGCTAAAGTAAGCCTGGCAGTAGAAAGGAGCCTTGCTTCATTCAGAGACACGTGAATTTCTTCCAGAGTGCCTTGCAGCAGCGGTAGAAGATGAAAGGAGTGATCTGTGCCTAGCAGATTTCCTTCTTGCCTGCTTTGGCAAGGCATAAATCTCTTTCCTATTACCTGAGGTATGTCTCCTCACTGAACAGGGAGCCCTTCAATTCAACAGCAACATTCATTTACTCTCCATTTCCATGTGTCTGGTGCACAGGAAGCAGAACAGCTGAGAGCTGTAATGGCATTCCCAGGTCAGGGTGAGCTGTCCCTGTCAGCAGTTCCCACCTCTAGAGACTTGGGCTGCCAGAGGAGATGCCTGTTCTCTGTACCACCTACCTGGATTAAGCTGAAGGGCTCCTTATTTATCAGGGCACAGTACCAAATGGAATCTAGTCTGGTATTTCCACAAAGCACTGTGAGAAGAGGGAAAACTGTAATCAAACTATCCCCATGCCTCACCTTTCTCCCCTTTTCTCTGTCCTGTTCTCCAGCACTTCCATCTTCCTCAAAGAATCCTGAATAGCATCTCCAGTGGAAATGATTCCGCTAAGGGAAGATGGGATACACTCCCTGAGGATGTCCAGTGTCTCTGGCAGCAACAGTTTCTCTTCTCAGCCTGCCCTCCAGAGCCTGGAGAGGTCCCTTGGCTTAGGGCCTCTTATTGTCAGAAGTAACCTCTCCCTCCCCATAGCCCTGAGTCTGGGGGGCGGGGGGCAGGTGTGATTCATTCTCTAGAGATTTGGTTCAGTCCAGCCCAGAGAGACATAAAAACTCCCATGCTGGAGTACTGCTAGGGAAGAAATCTGTTGGGATTAACAAGCTACCTGTGCACATTTTGCTGATGCTGCCCAGAGAAAAGGTAGCAGCAAGTGATCTTGTGAATTCCTGCCAGCCCTGCTCCATGTGATTTACCTGCTGCTGGTACCCAGGGCCAGTATTAATGGCCACCAGCATGGCACTGGTCTACCTGGTCATGAAAGGCACAGGCAGGGGGAAAAGGAGAGGAATGAAAAGCTGTGCTTAAATTGCAAAAGGGTCTCTCTTTGTCCTCCTCTGCAAGTGTGGGCACTGAAGAGTTTGCCAGGAGGAGTCCTGTCAGGTATGCTCTTAGCAGGTGGGAGTGTGAACATGGGAAGGGATAATTTTCCTTTCAGCACCTGGACCTACTGGTTTTCCAGTGAATGTTAAATTATGTTGCTGCCTAGGATTGCTGCCTGGGAAAGTTTTTTGAACTTACCTGAAAGATTTCAATGCAATACAAGAGAGGCAAACCCTCCTCTCCCTCCAACCTTTTCTTTTCTTTAGCATTTCCAAGTCTCTGTGCACTTCTTCATCAGATAACTGTATTAGGTGCTTCAGTTACCTCCACCGTGAAAGATGCTCCTCTTTTTATAAACCTTTTAGATTGCTTAAGCAATTTGTTCCAAAGGCTTAATGCAGTGAGTGAGGTTTTGTTTCTTATCCTCTTCCCTGGTGGTGCTCTGATCATCCTTTTCATAAACTTATTTCTTTGTTCAAATGAAGTGAAATGACATGGGAAATAAGCTGGGATCTCTGCATTGTTCATAATTGATTTGATAGAAATATTTGATAGTTCTGAAACTCAGTCATTGGAGCAGATTGCAGAGTATTTCTCAATACTCACACAGAAACTCTTTTTTTTTCCTTCAGAACTGCCCCTCTTGAGAGCCTTCACTCTTAAAGTTTCGGCAAATTGACACAAAACTTTCAGAACATAGCTTAGCAGAGTGGGGTTTTTAATCTATTTTTTCATCTAGACTGTCTTTCAAGACTTGAATTTCTCATTAAATGATTTAGGACTTTTGTCAAGATCCATTTTTTTGAAGAAATGTTATTTGTTTACTCAGTTCTGTTGAAGGGGTTTGTTGTTAGTTGGTGAGGGGAGAACTGCACTAATTAGGACATAAAAATAAATATTTTTTGCCAATGGTTTCCCAATAGAAATGATATGACACGGGAGTCTGACTCATGAGGGAAATTAGATGTATTCTCTGAAGGATAGCTCCCATGTGACTCTCTGGAAGTTTCTCCAAATAATTGTATTTCCATATACTCCTACAAAAATCAAACAAAGATTTTAATTTCACCAACATTCTCCATTTTGGGGCAATTTTTATTATGACAGGTTCCAAAAGAAAAAAACAAACAAACAAACAAAAAACAAACCACCAAACAACACTTCCTGTGTGCAAGGCAAGCAAGAAGTCTTTGAGCAGCTTTGGAGAACACAGCAGATGTGCAAGAAATTAATGTGAAATCTTCTTGTTACAGGCAGGAATTATTGTCAGCTTCCTGGTCCTCCAGTTAGGTGGTCACCACTTCTTACTGTTCAATCTTTTACAATACTTGTATTTTACAATGTAAAAGAACAACATGTGGATATACATATAACAGTCTTGAAATGATCTCTCTTGGGGAGGATTTACTTCAAATGAAGGAAAGCTGAACATTTAGAGGCACATTTAGCTGCTGTGGGTGCTGGTTCAGAGTCTGGAGTGGCTGATGGTTGTTGTGAAGGTACAAGAAACATTTCCTGCTCTGAAAACCTTTCAGGTAAACTGTGTATGGATCCTGAATATTGTATGAAATGTCATCACTGTGACATCATTAGAGATGAGAAATGTCAACACAGGGAGGTGAAGTGACCAGGAATACACCAAAACTCAGTGGCAAAATAGTGATGCTGGCCCAAAGACAAAGAACACAACCCCAGTACCCACCAGAAGGCTGCTGGAGGAGCCAGAGCCCCACTTCATCCTGGTCCATAGAAACAACAGAAATTAGCAGAAATTATAGATTCTAGCTGGATTTAAGGAAAAATACTTTATTATAAAGATATTCAAGCACTGGAATTGGTTGTCCAGAGAGCTGGTAAAATTTCTGTTCCAGGATAACTTCAAGTCCCAACAGGGCAAAGTCCAAAACACCATGGTTTGAATTCACAGTTGACCCATTCTGCTCCAGAGGTTTCCACCAAACTGAATAAGCCTCTGATCTTATGCAGCATGTTAACCTCACTGCTCTCCTAGTTTTTCCCTCATTTTTTCTTGTGTCTGTGCTCTTCTCTCTGCCTGTGCTTCAGTTCCTAGATAGGGATCAATACAGGTTAAGAGCTGGGCCAACAGCTCCTTGCAGAAAGAAGAAGAAATATTGCTTATTTCTGCTGCAGCTGAAACCATATCATAACACAGTTCCCCTTTCATTGACCATTTAAGAAGAGGCTGCATCAGTACACAAAACTGGTGAGTCGGTGAACAAGCTGCTCTCAAATGGATTTGTACTATTGGTAATTATGGTTGTGATTGATGAGTTGAATGAATTGTAAAACTGAGACAGTTTCTGCCAAGCACATCACAGGCATGTCACCATCTTCTGCACTGTATAGAGTGCAGAAGTTATGACCAGCAGCAAAGGTAAGCTGTACACCACTGCTCAGAAAAAGGGCTTGACTTGCATGAAGCCAGGAAACCAGAAGAGAAGGAAAATAATGCTCATTCTACTGGAACAAAATCAAAGAGGAGCTGGAGAAGCTGCCCACACTATGCACCTCTGCAACACAGCATAGAAGAGGTGACACCACCCACAGTGGCAAAACAGCCTCAGAGCCATGCTCCTGGTGCTCATTATCCCTCACAGCCAGGGAGGGCACAGAAGAAGCCTCCTGTGACTGGTAAAGTCACAGGGCCCAAAATGGCTCTAAACTGAAGCAGGGTCAACTTGGATTAGAAAGAATTAAGTTTTTTATGATGAGGATGGTGAAACACTGAAACAGGTAGAGGTTGTAGCTGTCCTATCTCTGGAAACATTCACGGTCAAGCTGGGCAGGGCTGTGAGCAACCTCATCTCAGAGAAGATGTCCCTGCATATTGCAAGGGTGTTTAGATAGGCGATCCTTAAAGGTCCCTTCCAACCTAGACTGTTCTATAATTCTGTAATGGATTCACTTGCCAGAAACTCTTCCCCTGATAAAAATCCTCTCTCTCAAGAGGATTTATCCCTTGCAAGAGGGAAATAGCACTGAGAAGGTATCACGATCCCAAATTATCTTCAAACACCTTAACGATGTAGTGATACACCCTTCTGTAGCCAGCTCATTTAGCACAGTCTGCTATAAACACCCTCCTCATGTGCAGCTCAGAGCCTGGCTTCTGCTCCCTGATCCGTGCCACTTCCCAGGCCAGCACAGACTGTGAATCCTGAAATTAAACAGATCACTCCCAACTGGTTTTCTGTGGAATAGTTGCGCTTAAATTGGCTTTCCCTGAGAGTTCAGCCCAGAGTGCTGCTGGCTTTTGCAGGAAATGAGCCCAAACCAATTCCTGGTATGTTGAAATGAAATCCAGCTTTTGAACACCTGCAGGAAAAAATCAGGGATGGCTAGGCTGCTCAGGAGCACTCTGGCATGCTTGAATCCTGCCCCTGTAGTCCAGAGTTGGAAGCACCCACAGATCCCTGGAGGGCATCAGAGATGGGGCAAAGTAGATCTCCATAATTTCAGCTTTGGCATAACAATAATGGCACAGATCAGGGACTGTGATCCTTATCCATGGTGAATATCAACCACACTCCAAAACTTGGCATATGGAGCTGTTAAGATTTCAACCCCCACAGCTGGGAAGTAGCACATTGTGTTACAGCTGCTGTTTTAGTGCCACACACACATTATACAGTGTAGGGATGGGTAATGCCATGTGCATGAAGGCAGGAACATGTCAGAAGCACATTGCACAGCCAGCTATGGGAGGTGAGTTTATGACTCAAGACCGTGGATAGCTTAGGCTGTAAAATACCCAGGAATTGGAGTATTTTTAAACTTGAGGCCCATTTCTAATATAAAATGGAGAAAAGCCTTTTTTACCTTTGCAGAAGATTCTTCTTCAACCCTGGGCCTTTCCTGATTAGCTCTGCAGGAGGAAAAGCTCACTTTTGAGCATTATTGTTACTGCCCTATTTTTTCCTGTGCAGGAGATCAAAATGCACATCCATGGCTTGACTTTCAGATGTTTCCTTACAGCAAGCTCAAGAGAAGTCATGTTGTTCTCTGCTTATTAGGTAGGATGCACCACAGAGGCAGCTTTGAAAGTGAGTGGGGCAAAAGGCTGAAGCAGCAGTTGGAAATACTGTACAGGGACAGAAACCACAGGGCTGGAATGGGTTTCACAAGGGATAAGACATCAACAAGAGGGGCAAGGGAAGGTGCAGGAGTGTGGAGAAGTCACTCAGCTGTGGGAGGAAAGCCAGAGGGAGCTCAGGGCTGCATGGAGGGCTGCAAGAACAGATTAACACATCTCCCTTTAGCTGTGGAAGGCCCCCACCCACACAAACATCCCTGACCTTCCAGTGGATGGCTGGATGATCCAATTTGCAGTGAGAACATAATTCATTAGAAGGAGGAAGGAAAAAGGACCCATCATCAATTTGAGGGAAATAACATGTTTTTAGGGTGCTGTCATGAATCACAAATTGCATGAAATTTGTTCAGTAGAACTGTGTAGGTCAGAGTGATTCAGATGTTTCATTTCAACGTTTCTTTATGCAAGTTCATCCATTCTTCTCTTTGAAAGAGGACTTCTATTTCATATTTTAAAGGAATAATAGAAACAGCTAAATAACCTGAGGGTTATATGAACTATTTTATCATGAGAAATCCAAGGGGTCCAATGTATAATGAGCAGATGAATAACAGCATAAAGTACTTATTTACCTCAGCAGTGACCCCAACACACCAGGTTCCCCAGAGCAACATGGGCCAGAGCCCTGGAGGTCTCTGTCCTGCAGAAAAATGTTATGGTTTGTGCTGCTAAAATGAGAGAATGTGTGCATGAAGCTTGCAGAGATGGAGCAAAAATCCCTCAAAAGGATGAATGCTGCATGACAGCCAGAGGCAAAACAAAATCTCATTCCCTATTCATCACTATGGGTCTATTTTCTATGAGCTAATGCTGATTCAGGTGATAATTAAAGGAGGTGAGAGGCCTAGAAAAGCTTCCTCTTATTCCTCTTCACAAAGTAAAAAAGTTTATGAATTATGGGGTGTCTTTTTGTAACAAAAGTGGCACCTTAGACTTGTGATCATCTCTACACAGTTTTCATTTTGAAGTCTAATTAAGCAGGAAACTTTTATCATTGCTAGTCTTTTATTTGCAATTAATACATCGAAGATGTATTTCATTTCAGTGTCTCACTTCAGAACAAAAAGCAATTGCAAACCATCTGCCTTCCACTTGAAGATCTTGGAAAAAACTCCAGTAGGCCTGAGAGGAGGAATGCTTTCAAACCCATCTCAGCTGACACCCTGACACATTCTGCACTGGCCAGAATTAAGAACACCATCATCCAAAGGTTTTCATCAAGATGAGAATTAAATAATGTGAAATCAATACCACACTGTCCAACTTCTACCTCCAAGAAGATTTCTGCCAGGTACGAACTACAGCTGGCCAGAGATTTACTTCTCAAACACACCTGCACTTAACACCTGCATATGGCATTACTCAGCTTCCTTCCTGAACAACATGAGAGGAACATTTTCCCCAAGGCAGTGATTCATGATACCATCTCTCCTGCTGCAGCTGCTCAGGAGTGACATGCAGCCAAAAAAGGTGCAGAGAGGGAAAAGCAAGAGATAGAAAGGTTGTGAATTCCTGTTGGGTTGTGTTTTCCAGCAGTCCTTATTGAAAAGTAATTTCTCTCCATAAATAGGAAGCAGAGTTGTGCTGAAAAGGATGTGTTCAGAAAGAAAAGCCAATGTCATAAAGCTTGAATCACACTCCCATTTTTCAACTTCTTCATCTGATAGTCTCATGAAACAATCAGAAAAAAAAAACCCATTTCAGCTCTAGCTTTACTCTGCATAAATGTTTCTAAGGTTTCTGCCAACTGTCAGCATGTCTGGCTCACCAAGGAGAAGCAGAAAAACTTCTAAGCAAAGAGACCAAGTGATCCAATTCACTGAATGTTCAACTCCTCCGATTAAACACTCAAGACTGAGGCTCTGAGGGTTTATTTATCCTAGGGTGGAGCAGCCAATAAACATCTGATGCTTCTGCAGCCTGTCAGGGAGGCGTCACTCCCAACTGGCCTCAGTTGCCAGCATTTGTAGCCAAAAAAAAAAGGAATGAATAATGCACTCTTTGAAAAACAAGGAAGAAACTGGCAGATGGGGAGGAAGCCAGGAGGATGCAGGTAGGAAACAGCACCAACCTGCCCTCTCTACCTACCTGCACAGGGCTGCAAAAAAATGGGGATGAGGTGACACTGGCTCTACTGGAAGGGGATTGCCAGCTCCATGAGCAACAGTGGATGTGGCAGGAGATGGCAGCTCTTGGCTTACCCTGATTTTCATTCCTGCTTTTATCCCCAGTGTAGCTGGGCCCCTTACTGGGCTGCAGCATGAAACCCTGAGCCCCCAGCTACCAGCACCTGTAAATGTAAATCCTCACTGGGATCTTATTGCTTCCTCACTACTCAAACCTCCTCGGAGCAAGTTTGCAAAAGCACAGAAGAAATAATTAATTGCACATTCTCATGTACACAGCAGATGCTAGTAGTTTGTTCAGTGTAAAACTTTTAAATAAAACAAAACTGCAACACCACAAAAATGGAAAAAAAAAATTCCTGCATCTGTTTATGGAAAGTAAGAGTCCTACCCTACCTGAAATTATTGTTTTTCTGTAAGGGGAATGAATAAAGCCTATCTTAAATATTTTTTATTTAATTCACTGGGAAAGCATCTCAGCAATTTATAGTCAGGTATTCATTAGAAATTGCTGAGGCATAAGTAGCACTACCTAACAAAACCAATCCTAACATTTCATCAAAGTGTGTAGGTGGAAAGATGCAGATACAGTACAGCACAAATAATTTCTCCAAGTAGTAAAATGACCCCTGTTTCATAAGGGTCAGATTAAGAGAGTTAGGAAATGTTTCTCTGCAAACCCTGAAAATTATATTACAATGAGGCAGTTTATTCTGCAGTTGCCAGAACAAATTAAAACTTACATATTGACAAAATTGCCCTGACAAAGAAGAACTCGGCTCTGGTGTAACCACAGCAGTGAATTACACAGACATCTACCAGCAGGTCCCAAACAAGTCTGGGATTATTATTTTGGGTAAGACAGGAGCACCACATTATCACAGAATGAAAGGGACTTTGAAGGCTATCTAGTTCCAACCCCATGCAATAAGCAGGGACACTTCCCACTAGATCAGGTTGCTCAGAGCCCCATCCAGCCTGACTTTGAATTATTAGCACTTTTCATCTAATAGTCTCCAGAATCAATCACAAATAAAACATTTCAGCTCCAGCTTTTCTCTGCACAAATGTCTCCAAGATTTCGGCCAACTGTCAGCATGTCTGGCTCGTCAAGGAGAAGCAGAAAAAGAAGGCTAAGGAAACTGAGGTGCAGAAAGATGAAGGAACTTGCCCAAGGTTACCCAAAAGGCAAGTCACAGAGCTAGAAAACAAGTCTGTTAGGATCCAGTCCTGGTTTCTGGGGCACTCTGTCCCCTCTGGAAAGCAGGTTTGGCTCCCTATTGCCTCCACCAAGGCTCTCTGCCAAGCTGAGAACACCCACAGGCCAACCTTGCCAAGGTGTAAACCTCAGCACCAATAAAGGACTTCCCAAAACCTGCAGTGGACCACCTGCAATAGACAGGAATTCATGGACCTGTGTGGTTACCTTCTGGGTGAATATGGAGAACTTGGACATGGGTGTCCAGAATTTAATCTTGAAGGTCACCAACTCTGGTGGTGGTCACCCACTAGGACTCAGGGGAGCAGTGGCAGTCACACAGCAACCTTAAGCCTGCAGCAGGAGAGCCACAGCATCCACTATCACATCTTTGGAAGAGTCACAGATTGATGCAGACCTCCCTGTACTACTGGGAGTCTGCTCTCAGGTCCTCTTGTGCCATCCATTCTCCAGGCTGAGCCTCTCAGGGGAATGCCCCAGCCCAATCACCTCTCCTGTCTGCAAGGCCTGGGGCACTTCAGGAACATGGAAAAGACACAATTCTTTCCCAGCAAAAAATGGGAGAGCCACAATGTTTCCTGGCCCATGAACACCTCTGTGTATGCAATCCATTTTCTCCTGGTCTATCCACCACCCTAACCATTCCAGTTACTTTGCAGCAGCCTAATTAGTGTGAAGCACATTTCCCTCCAGAATCAGCAATTCATCTTTCCTTGGCAGCCCCTCAGCTCCTGCAAAAACACTTTGTTCAGGCCTATAGGGCTGGGAGTTTGGAGAAATGTTGCTTTAGCTCTAGCACAGCCCAGTAAATTTGATTTGTGCCATTGCTGATAAAAGGCCACAAGCTTTCCACTGCCCTCTCTACTGCCCTGACAGCACAAGAGCTCAGGGCAAGCTAATGCAGGAGGAAATGTACTAATAATAACAACACCATTTTGTGACATTTGGGTAATTTGTTTTATGAAAGTCTATAAATAAACACAGTTCAGGCAGCAGTTTGTGCATCCTTGCAGGAGTGGTGGCAGGAGTCAATCAGGGAGAAAAAGTCGCACTTCCACCGTTGCTCTCAACACCACCAAATTTGTGTAAACATCCCTAAAACCTCCTTTTCCATCCATCACAGCCTGAGATGTCCCTTCAAAGAAGGTGTCATTTTGATACACAGATAGTTTCTGCCTTGGAAGCTACTGGATCTGTGCTAAGTGCTGCCTTGCAAGGGAGAAAGGAGCTTAGGAGAACAAAGTAACCAGACCATCCTTAGACATCTTTCATTTTCAAAATTATTGGGTTTTGGTGCAGTCTGAAGGTCTTATCCACCTTTTATGGTACTCCATAATAAAAAAAATTGAGCATACCAGCAAAACTGACCTATAAAAATAAGCTTAAACTTATTAAAAGCAAGACATAATGATAAAAATGAAGATACTTCTGAGATGAACTAAAATTAGTGAAGTAAATGTTCTGTCAGATCTCAAAATACTCAAAAAATTGTAGTTGGTAAACAAATCCAGATAAAAAGGACAAAACCCTCACACTTAAGTGTGAAAAAATGAGATTTCCTCTGCTCTGGCAATGGTCTCAAGGCACAGAGTTAGCTTTGACCAAGGGTTGAACCATTCTGTATTATGCACAGAAACCAAAAGGCTTCCATCAGTCTCATTGTTATTTTTTCCTTAAATTGAAGAGTAGGAAATAATAACCATGAGTTTGTCTGTGCTCTTACTGAAGATTTCTTTCCAAACCCAAACTGAGGACTGAGATGCAGCTGCTGACAAGACAAGAATCACTACAAACTTTCTGGTGTTCATTAGCTCTCATCAGCTTTTTAATAGATGTTTTTCCTCCAGAGAAGTAAGAGATTTAGCCTTCCACCACCCCAAGCAAGAACTGAAGAGAGGGATCTTGTGCAGAGCTCTCTGGGTACTCCAAAAAGGAAAAAGGTTTTCTGAACAGCCCACAGGAGAGTTTGGAGTGGACATCCTGGTTCCCCCAGACACCACTCCCATAACACCACAGCTGGCACTGGGTCAAACTATCAAGAGCCCCCCCATCCTTTACCCAACACTTTGTCTTCACTCACATCCACCTCATTAAACTTTGGCTGTTAGCAGAAAACAAGAATTTTAGCCATGCCTGACCTGGGCACAGGCAGAACCATCCCCAGCCAAGCACTCCCAATTAATATTTGCACCTTCCCAACCTTTACTGTTTGATAAGAGACAATTTGCAGTTTTCCCAGTTTTGCGTCAGAGTGACGACTTTCACCTTCACAGGAAATGAACTCTTAATTGATAGCACAGCATCCCAGGAGTGAGCAAGCAAGCAGCAAGCAAAGAAAAAAAATCCCGATTTTCATTTCTTCTGCACGAGAATCTCAATTATGCCATGTATCACATCATTTGCATTGCCACAACATAGCCTTTTATATCTGTTTGAGTTGCCAGCTATTTAATCTCAGTCCACCTTTAAAAAAAAGACGTGAAGAAAATTAGATACTTGCCTTATGCTGATGCAATTAAGGGAGTTAGTTTCAATTCCAAAGCAAACAAAATGTATGCAAGTCAATAGACTGAGGAGTCCAGAAGCCAACTAGAATAAGGCTCTTGTGGTACTGTTTTAATAACCCATGGGATAGTCCCAGGAATTTACATAAATCGAATTCTCAGATCTCATCTAGTTTTTGGGCAGGGTTTGGAGGACATTCACCAATGATTTCAGAAGTGCACATACAACTTTTGGTGGCTTTGCACGTGGCCCTGAAACATATTTGGGGCAGCATAAAAACAGTTTCCCATTTGATGCTTGTTTGCCAGGATTAAATGCCACTGGAATCAAAAAAGGGCTGTTTCAGCACTGCAGACACTGGCTCTGGCAGGGTGTGCCTGTGTTCACGAGCTCAAATATTTACAAGCAGGGCATGTGTCAGCAGCTGGCTTTGGGAAGGCCATGCAAAGTTCTACAAAAGCACAATAGCTTGCATTTCAATTAGACCAGAGATTTGAAGAGTCACTAAATTAATCTGTCCTTAATCTATCATAATATCCAGTTTCTGCTTCTTTTCTTATGGCATCATACTGAAAAACATCTGATTATTTCACAAAAAAAAAGTTATTATTTTTTATCTGATGCTGGTTTTCCAGAAGAGCTAAATATAAAGAGATATCTTCAGTGTAACATTTTCAGCAGAGTTCAGGAAAGTTCATAGTCCTTCCCTGCACACATTTATATTGGTACCTGTATAAAATTTGTAGTAGCCACAAATAGAGTTTGTCAGTCTCTGGGTTAGACTGCTTCTCCAGGCACCTGCCAGATACAAAGGTAGTGGAGGAGTAGTGGTCAAGGATGCTCATATTTCAATATCCCAATTCTCACACTTACTTACACAGCCTCAGGATTTCTGTTTGCAGGGACACAACTGACAGAAGCTCTCCAATTGTTTCCACCATATCTGAGCTATTGAGAAAAACACATTTTCTATTACAGAATGAATAGAAATCCCATAGCAAAAAAACCAAATCCTTATCATGATCTCAGAGAACATTGTGAACACTCCTCCAGCCAGGGGCAGATATGTTCAGGTTTGCTCATCACACATACGCAAACAATTCTCTTCAGAAGCAGGCAAGAAGATGGGGCAAAATTAGAGTAACTTGCTGCAGTTTGCATAACACCTGGACATGCCTGAGAGGTGTCTGTTGGCAGTGCAAATACCCAGGCAAAGAGAAGCAAAAAATGGGTGCTGATCCTGCAAGAGAGCATCTGTTGGGGACATCCAGGATTCTGAGGGGATGATTGATGCAGTTTCTTCAGTCTCCCTGACTGACCAGAGGACAGATCCTCACTAGTGTCCTTTTGCCCAGGTGATCAAAGCAAGCTCCAGGCAGGCTGGATCAGAGCTTCCTCCAGCAAGCACCTGGAAGTAGATGGATGATTACCTGCAGGGATAGTGAACAGGGCTGTGGCAGGTGCTCGGCGCTGTCTTCCTTTTGCTGAGGGTGAGAAACCGGCCTGTCTTCCATTCCTGCACATCTCCTGTAAGATGCTGACCCCCTGTGGAAATTTTTATGTTACATGTACGAGGCTACAAGAGTTGAGAAAGGAAGGCTTGACTTAGTCCCAGGGATCTGGGGGACCCAGAGACCACTTTTCCATGCTGGAAATTCATCCAATACTGTCACTTGCCCTGCTCCTCCCTGTTAACCATACCATGTTCAGCAGCAGTGCCTTTTTCTCTCTTCCTGGGAGGCACAAGTGTAATGGTCAGACATCTGTATTTCAGGAAGACTTGTGAAACTGTCTTCCACAAGATAATACAAATGCCACACTAAAATATAGATACTAATGATTAAGCCCAGAGAAGAGCAGCCCAAAGGAACATCTGGTTACATCTGCAGTTTCAGTGCTGGTTTCAGATGCCATCAATGCAGCATCTTCCCCAGTGGTAGGGGTTCCCTCAACATTCTCTATAAAAATGAAAAAGTAAAACTAAATATATAAACCTTGCTTGCCTGTGTCAGTATCTCAAATCAAGTCCAGTGGAATGTGACCAAAACATGTCAGTCTGGAGCCAATGTTTAATTTCACACTCACTGCTCACTCTCACTATCTCCCAGTCGAACTGGCTCTGTTAATAGATGGAGGATGCTCAGTGGAGCACTTTAAAACCTGTCATTTTTCCTCCCACCTCTCCCCCCATTATCAGCTGAGAAGCTCTGCAGTTAGCATTGAGCTGACACTCTTTGTGACCAAGTGAAAAATTAGGTTTACAGCAGGTCTCTTCTCTGGTGAATCTGACCCTTCCAGATCCCTTATCCTCTAATACCTGAATTCCTTGCTTTTCCTACATCTGGAAAGTAGTTTACAGAGCACAGAGCAAATAAGTTTCTTGTCAGTTCTCCAATTTCGCAGGGCACAAGGTATGAAGTTTCTCAACTTGTGGGGAAGAAAGGACAGTGCCTCCCAGCAAGGCATGGTACAGTGAGGGCATCGTGAACCACTGGGAGTTCTTCTCCACCTGGAAACAGGGAAAGATTTTCCTCATCATCAACCCCATGCTCACACATACCCACATCTGCCTCTAGAAAGCTTAAAAATAGTGTCCAGTACACACACCACCTTATCACAGGGATGAGCAGCAGAGCTTCTCCTTTTCTTCCCTGCTGCAAAAACCAACCAGCAGGAGCCCACCAGCTCATGGAGGTTGGGCAATACCCAGAGAGTGAGCAAAGACACAGAAAGAGGCTTCAGCATGTGTCACCTCAAGCCCTGGGTCCCACCCCAGGATCTGCTGTCCCAGTGAGCCATGACCCATACCAGAGGGTCAGCAGGTAGACACTCAGAAGGGATTTGCACTGTGGAACCTGCAGGTTTGCTGCTCTTCTCACTCAAGTAGATTCTTCCTCCTCACCCTTCATTGCCCAGCTGGGAAGAGGCTGCCCAGAGAGGACAAACAGGCTCCAGCCCTCCCACCTTCTCACCTGCAGGCCACCACCAAAGCTGAGTGACAAGTCATAGAAAGGTTCAGCATTGCCAGCAGTGATACAACTTAGGACACTTTCCTACTCAATTTGGCAGAAATGATCTCCAGGGGACCATTGCATACCACGAGGAAAGGGACATGAAGTCTTCCCTCTCCTGTGTCAAGACAGAAAGCACCAAGATTCAAAACTAGATGTGTGTGTGATTGCTAAATTTGACTTTTTGAGGGATCCACTCGAGGGATTCTAATGCATTGCATGTTAACAATGAATATGAACAACCAAGCATCTTTAAACATTTACTGAGAGGTCTTCGTGCCTTAGGCTAAAGAATGAAAAGAACAGGCCTTTAGTAATATTCAGCTTTTATTAAAGTCATCAGCTCTTTATTAAAGTTCATCAGCTGGATAGTAGGGTTTCGGCAGGAGTTTTCCACATTGCTGCAGCAATCCAAAGGAGCAGGTGCTGTTCCAGTTCATCATTCCACTGCAAACAGTAGATGCCAAGTCTTTGTTCCCAGATGAACAGCTAGGAGTTCTCTCTGGTCAACCATCAGAAGGCAGAACGGTGAGCAGTCTGCCACTGGAGTGCAGAGTCAGCTGTTTACTCTCAGGGAGGTACCTAGAGAGGTTCCCACTGCCTGCCTGAGTCACTTGAGCTGGCTGGCTCCCATTCCATTCAGACTCCTCACAGGTTATGGTGAGTCTTCAAACCAGGCCAGGGCGTGTGTCCACTCCTTCCTTGGCCAGGGCAGTATCTAATTCTCCTCAGATGCACCTAGCTTCCTATCTTGGGATGTAGTTCCCCTCAAAAAAAGCCCTCTCAGGATTCACAGGGGCAGTTTTATTTGCATATACAAATGCATATGCATTTGTCCTGGTCACAGCACAGGTATCCCTGCTGAAAAAGGTAGTTACAGAGAACAATGACAGGGCCATCTAGACAGGAGCTGCTCCTTTTCACATTTTAATGAGTTAGGAGAATGCCACAGGGCAGCTTCCCCTCATCCTCAAACTTGCTGGGGTGTGGTGCTACATCCAGCCTAGCCGGGAGGGGGTCAGCAGATCTCTAGGAACAGCAGCCTCACCCCAGCTATGGGGTTCTCTGCAAAAAGGAAAAAACACCATTTTTCTAAAAGGCTGGGCGACTGCACAAATTGATGGGAGGAGAGGGTTGCATTTTGAGTACTCAGAAACTTTTAATATGCTAGTGGGTGCTCCGCATTTTCCTCTGGGTGGGATGGAGTGGCTGTCTCGCTATGGGGACTAGGACAGGGATGGAACAATCCCTCTCAACCGGGGTTTTCCCTTCCCTGGGAAACGCTGTGGGTTCCAGTGCTCCCCCCCATTTACTCTGCCCAGAGCCCGGCCGTGGTTCTCGTCAGGAGCAGCTGCGCCTGTCAGGGATGCACAGCATGGCTGTGGCAGCTGGTGTTCCATAGGCATAGCCCTGCCCCCCTCCCAGGGCCACAGCAGTGAACACAGTCAGCTTTTCTGAGCCCTCATACGCACTGGAAATTCATTCATAACGAGAATACACCCCGAGCGCATCCACATCAGCAACAGCACTGGGTGGCCCAGACTGAGGGCTGCAGGCCGACCCAAATCCTCACAATTCCATAACTGCAGGAAGTTGCCACTGCAGCTGTGTGCACAGGGAAGTGTCCATACCTGGCAGGAGTGCTGATACAACTTCAACAATCTCAGAAAACCACTGTAGGGCCATGATCCAGGGAGCAGGATGAGCAGGGAACAATGACCCAGGAGCTGGGAGCCACAAGTCCATGTGAGCACAGGCCTGGAAGTGCAGGTACTGCTAAAGTACAGCTACACTTATCACATGGTTGGCCCTAAATCTGTCCCTGAGAACCAGAGCCAAGAAAAAGCCTTGGGTTCATCAGCTGTAGCAGCAGCAAAGCTCTGACCCTACAAATTTCAAGAAGCATGTCCCCAGATTTGATGTATCAGACGCAAGCAAAGCAAGAGACTACATGAAACAAGATCTTCCTTGGTCCTGTTTACATCTAACACCAACATTTAAAAAAATCAGGCAGAGAATGCAGCTAGAAATGAGGGCTCAGTGTTCAGCTAGTCCAGTGCCTGCCAGCCAGCCAAGCAAAAAGACCCAAGAAGCAAAATGCTCTTGGCAGGAATTTCCACTAATGCTCTTAGCCTGTTGCAAAGTAACACAGCCAACTGCAGAAGGTGTTTAAATTAGGTCAGGCTTTTTCTGGCGTTTCTTCTTGGGATAATCACCAAGGCTGACACTCAGCAATTTGTGAGCATGGGATAATCTGTGCCATTCATTAATGACCTTAGTCACTGCCATTTCAATAGGAAAATTCAACACCTCTGGATTCAGGAGCTCCTACTCACCTCCTCTGGCACAGCCACTCTTTTTCCCCCCATGCTGTTCTGAGCTGCTGGTTAATAAATACAACCAAGTACTGGAAAAGCCTCATCTTATATATATCTGCACCTTCATTTCTTTCCTAGACTCTTTCTGAAGCAGACTTCAAAAGGGTGCAATTACCCATCCTCAAACCACGAGGACAGAAGATTAACAGAGGCAAATTCACCTAAAGCATGAGGGGAACCCCCTCACACTGCCCTGTGCTTGTGCAGATAGAAGTACAGGGAATAAGCATGTATGAACTGAGGAGTTAGATAACAGCTGAGGACACCTGAGCAGCCTGACCCAGGATTTCCAGTGTCAGCAGATGGAAACCTGCGGAGTCACTGACCCGGCTGGCAAGAAAAAACAGGCCACCTTCATGCAGAGCACTGAGAACGGGGTGACAAGGAGGGAAAACTGGGATTTATTCCTATTGGATCTGAGCACAGCCCAAATACAGATCTTTGGTGTCAAGCAACCAGCTCATCCTCCCAACATGAATCAAAGTGTTGCCCGTAGTTCACTGAAAGCTTATCGAACCCTGGGAATGACAGGAATGCCATTGTTCCCTTGGGAGGAAGAACAGTGCACAGAAGATGCACTCCTAAGGAGCTGGACTCACTGTATCCAAGGGTGAGATTCACACCAGAAAGAAAAGGTTTACTTCAAAATACAGAAAAACAAAAACACAAGATAGAGAATTTACTACTTTTATCAGGACTGTGAAAAAACAAGAAACACCCCCATTGTTCACCTCAGCACCTTCACCCACTCCCAAGACTCTCTCTTGACCTGGCACCTTCCCCTACCTGATACCTGACATTATCATTTTTTCAAGGGGAGCCTCCTCCTTCCTAACAGCCTTAAGACAGAACGGTAACAGCAGCCAGGATCCAAGACCACTACAGTCTCAGGACCAGCTTCAGCTCATCTTCCCAAGATCAAGAGTTTTCCAAAACAGAGTTCCTTCAGTGAAAACAGCTAAGCCTTCCATCTTTTACTCAAAACCAGAGGCCAGGCTAAGGGACAAGCAGGCATGGTTTGTCTCCTCTGTGATTAGAACCCAATATTCCTGCTCATCCCATTCTTTGGGCAGGATAGCATAGGTGGCAATGAAAAACAAATCCTCCCTCCAAGACAGCATTTGATCAAAGAAAACCACACATCATGGCAATTATTAATTAGGTTTTTATGTTTACAGTAGTCACTTAACATGGATACCAAGGGGTTTTAATAAGAATTCTGATGCTGGAGTGAATTCATTGGGAAAGCTGTAGAAAATCAAAACAGTTACTCTAAAATAAAAGTTCCAAATAAGAAAAAGTTGAGATCATACTGTGCTTTAAAAGTGAAGTTACATGGTTTAATTTGCATAGCACAAGCCTAAGTCAGTAGCCAAGTCACAGGCGTTGATAAAGCCCATCTCGATTTGTGTTATTGCCTTTTTCTTTGAAATCTGAACAACTGGTTGCTCGTCTCTGCTGGAATCTAGGTAGGCTTAGTGGCACTTGCTCTCCAGTAGCTCCACTTGGTTTCGCCAAGGAACATTCAACACTACGAAGTTGCAAATGGTGTGCTAAGGAGAGAAAGATCAAAGTAGTTATGAGAATAAGAGCGCCTAATGGTGTCATTTACCACTGTTCTACATTCCTGTGGCACTCTAGATTTTCCCTCTCCAGACAAGTATTCTGGAGCAGCACTCTCATGCTTAGAGCAAGTCACATCTCTTAAGCAAACCCTAAGAAATAAAGCTGAGCAGTCAGCACTGCTGAGGATCAGGTTATCTCCTTTATCCACTGACAGAGGAAAGCATTGATAATACTCAAACAAAAGCCCATAGGCACATCTAAACCACACTGCCCTGTGTCAAGTCATTGCAATTACCATTATAGTACACACCAGTTTTGTATTTCTCTTATGTGCAGCTACACCTCTCACACATGCAGAACAAAGGGCACATACATCCTGTTGCTGCCATCAACAGAAGGAACCAAGCACTATGGAAAAACTCAGGCCAGATGAAGACAGACATGTTTGATGCTCCCACCCAAAAAGCTCAATTATTCATTACAAAAATGCCTGTGTAACTGCTTGGTGGGCACAGAGAGGTGGAGTGATCTGCTTCTTTGGGCAGTGCTTTGCCCAGAGCTCTATTCACAGTAATACAAGTCCCACAGGAAAGCATGCCAAGCATGTTTACACCACCATAGGAAAGAAGAGATGAGAATTCCATGGGGACTGAGGACCCTAGACTGAGAGCCAGGAGGCCTGTGGGCTTGGCAGTGTGTCCTTCACATATCCTTCTGATCCAGGCCATGACTACTTCTTAAGAAGAAGTAACTTCTTAAGAACTGAAACATATCCACCGCTCCAGCCTGAGCCCCATTTACAGAACAGCCAAAAGGCCCTGCCTTCTCTGACACCAGCCGGCAAGACAAGTTCTGCAAGCACAAAATTTGCTTTGCCTTGTTACATATAAGGGCATAAGGTATCTGATGTCAGCTGAGGCAGACAGGGGACACTGACCACAGCCATCTGTATAAAGCCAGCCAGTGGGATGAGGAAACAGGGAGGGCTGAGGATCAGCAGGCTGTGCCCTGTAGAGCCTACCTTGGTCATCTGGGGCTCCTCATGGAAAGCACAGTGCTGGATGTCAGCTGCTGGCTTTTTGCAAGTTGTCCGGGCAATCTCCACTTCCATTATGTACTTGACTCCAGCCACGATCTGCAACAAGACAAGTCGGGAGAGGCAACTTTACTCAGAGCACACGCAGAAGGGCTCCCTGCAGAGAGAGAACTGCATGGGGCAACCTGCATGAAAGCGGCACCTGGCAACCCCTTAGAAACAGGAAACAAAATCCAAGTAAACATGTCCTACAAAGCAGTTTCCTTAGCAATAAACAGAGACGTGTTAATTCATGAGCAGAACAGGGAAGGCACTGGCTCCTTCCATAGCCTGCAGCACTCAAGGTCACTCAGACTGAGAGACGCCAAGATATAAAAAAGGGCTTTTATTCACCCTCTGTAATGAAAAAAATATGACAGCTTGCAGGTCTGGCCTTCCTCCAAAGGAATCCGGCCGGCCTCATTCCCAGCCCCCCCTAACAGAGAGTGCCCCTCCGTCGCTGACCTGCCTCTCGGCGCTGATGATCCGCACCACCCGGCTGCTGTACGCGTCGTTGCTGGCCCTGTTGTACGCCGTCATGGCGAACTGCAGAGCCCGCTCCAGCCCCTCATCGTTCTCGGGGTCGTCGATAGGCTGCGGGGCGCCCACCAGCCTCGGGCGAAGCTGGGCGCCTCGCACGGCGACGGCAAAGA